>CM034148.1:239242961-239397961 GCA_019776745.2 Taxus chinensis
GTCAGCAAATGAGACTTGTTAAACGAACGAAGGGTGGTAGGTGGCGCCAAAAATAGAGGGGAGTTGGCGACCGGGTAGTGTGTGCGGATTGGAACCATGGGAGTATTGTTTCTTGCCGCCCATCCAGATCTGAGCTACACGGAGGAGCAACGATGACGGTCGGCAAGGGCAAAATGTGCATACCTCTTCTCAATCTGTGGTGTCCCTGCGTGTGTGGTTTGTCTGACTGTGGTTAAAGGAAAAAGGATGGATGATTTAACTGTCGCAGGATTCACTCGCCAGCGTGTCGGCACAACAATAGTATAAATTCATCCAAAGGGGAGACTACATCTAATAGACGTATTTCCAGGGAACCACTAGAGATGTGTGTCGACCCCGTTCTGCAATTGTAATACCCTATCCTAATTTGTAATCACCCCATTCTCTTCCCTGTGATAAGTAAATGATTAACTATTGCAGTTAAACAATCTTCACATGGTAGCCTAAACTTGATCTACCCCATATTTATCCATATCTATGTATCACACCTATTTCTCCTCTTCCAGAAGGGGAATATTCCCGTATTTGTTGACGTGGCCAGGAGAAACTCTTATCTTTCCAAAAAATCGTTCATTTTGGCGTCTTTGGGAGGTCTGGTTCCGGTGATCAGCGCTGACCAGTACTCGGGCGACGCCGATTTTTCGGGAGCGGCGCTGATTTAAATGGAAAATAAGCCCTCGCAACTTAGTTCTAGGAGGACACGCGGACGAAAAAAACAGAGAGAGAGAGAGACAGGTCATGACACAGAGGACACAGGTTGTAAGAGTAAGAGAGAAAACAGAGATCTCTTAGCATCAAGTTGTACTCGAATGGAGCGGATCATTGTCGAATCAATCCCTTGAGTCATGAGGGATGCAACGTTACTCTGCTCTTATCAATCAACATCTCACGTCTCCATTGATTTTCTGGTGACTCTTTTCCTGCACCCAACACGGGTGGAGTCTTGCTAGTATCTCTCCGACTTCCGCAGATCCAGCAGACGTTGACGATCTGGCCTTCGCTTTCTGATTTCCAAATCTTCTCACACTTTAGCTCGGATCGACGCCGATCTATATCAGTCGACGCCGATCTGTATCAGTCGACGCCGATTTTAAACAGTCGACGCCGATTCTACCTAATCGTCGCCGATCTCCCTGCAAACTAGTAAAAAGACACAGGTAACACAAATTCAGCTTTGTTTTTCACAGTTCCCTACTTTCTGTTGCTTTCTGCCTGCTGTTTAGATTCTGTTTATTACTTTGATAAGAAAATCTAGTCTTGTACGTACATCTTTTACCATGTACATTTATTTACTTAATTGAAAACGTGGACTGACATCCGCCGAGGGAGCCTATCACTTCCCGGATCCGCTTCTCGGGAAGTCCACCTAAATATATTTTAACGTGGTCTTTTTCCGTCAAGCATCGGTGTCTCGCAGGTTACTTGGATCTACTATGCAGAATTGCTCGTGTGCGCCCGTCTTATCTACATCGGCTTCCTTATCCATCTACATCTTCAGATCTTGTCCATCAGGTATCGATTTCATTGGAGTTTTTCAGGGTTTTTGTGTTTAGTTTGGTGCATTAACTTGGACAGGTAACAAGCGCAAAATCCTTGATCTACAGTATTACAATAGTCATTCTTGTGAATCTTATTCCTTGAATTTTTAGGTTTTCTTATGCTATTTACCTTGTTGCAAATAGGTATTTATGTTGATTTTAGTTTGCAATTATATATCTTGTTACTGTGAGAAATCCCTTAACATAATAGTGTTTTCCTTGAGATTAGCTGAAAACCCGTTGGTTCGTGTGTATTCAATTTATTATAAGTATGCATGTTTCTCAGGCAAGCTCTCATAAATTTTGGTGTATCACCCCATTTTTACTAGTTTTAGCCATATTTTTACCCTTAAAACCCCAAAATTCAATTTAGGATACATCTAAAGAAGGAACCGACATTGTAATCCCAAAGATTCACCTTACAATAGGGAGACCCACATCCCATGAGGTGTATCAGTTGTCTATCCAAAAAAGTCAGGGAGAAGCAAAGTTAGAAAATGTGCCAACCCTCAACAAGGGCGCACTTTTGTTAAATTACAATTTTTGGAACACCCGGTGGGACCAAAACAACAATTGATGATTTCAGAAAATTAAAGATTCAGAGTAAAATTCATCTGGTGACTCCTTGAATAATTTTAGACCAGTATAACAACATGTTCCATGCCTAAAGTGACTATAAGATCATCAGTAAGAGGACTTCATACAATTTTTTTTTCATTACTTTTAAACTCTACTAGAAGAAGAGGAGATTCATACCCCAATTATTCCAATGGCCCAGCAACCACCCAGAACTTTTGTTACCTTCACTAATGGAAACCCTTCGTTAATTCGTGTTTATCATGATATACCTACTTCTGCCTTAAAAGGAATTCTGTCATTTACCGATGAAAATTAGATTACCCAGGTGTTGAGCGTATTAGAGATATTACAACCCTATGTTCAGTCCATAATATTACTCATGAAGATGTAGATTTCAGACTTTTGGCTGCTTCACTCAAAGGACAAGCCCTTCAGTAGTATATAAGTTTGGAAGTAGGTACAATAGGCACTTGGGATCAATTAGATGAAACTTTATGTAAACAATTTGAAGATAAAGCTGATCATCTATCCCTTATAGAGAACCTATCCACAATTAAGCGTGCTCCTCATGAATTTATGAAAAAATTCAACTTAAGATTTGTTAGGACATGGGAAACAATTCCTCCTACTGTTAAGCCTCAAACTGGTCATGTATTTCTTTGTTATCTTAGATCCTTAAACAGTGATATTGCAGCCATGATATAGTCCATGGGATGTTCTAAACTTCCATCAACATATGATATTATCGGGTGAGTGCGCCAAGTTAGGGGGCCAAAAAATGGATAAGAATCCAAAAATAAGCAAAACTCATACGCGTTTTGTTAAAATGCACTCGCGTTTTAATTTGTTTGGCTCGGGAATCACCAAAGCATAACGCATACGCGTTATATAATGCGTATGTGTTATGCTTATTATAAATTATAAAACAGGCTCAAGCCTCTATCATTTTACCTCCCTCAAATGTGAGTTTCAAAGCTTAACTGTGCCCTCGCATTTTTTCATTCAACTGGATCACCGGGAAGATCTAAATCGACGATGGTGCCATGGAGAAGAGGTAAGCACAATTATTTTCTCAAAATTGCATTGAAATATGATAATTATAGATTAGAATTTGAATTGAATACATATTTTTTATTGTTACAGTTAGAGGTCGAGGGAATCAACCACAACCAAACCCTATTATTCCTGTCATCCCTCCCGACACTCCTATAGTTGCTCAACATCCCTCGGGTAGTCAAGAAGATTTAGTAGCCCAAATAGTTGAAAACAAAATTTAAATTAAGGATTTAATAAAAACAATAAGGGATGCACAATCTACAAACCCTCACTACACCTCTCTTGCAAACACATTGGAGGCATTACTTGTTCAAATTGACCCGGCAACGGGGCAAATTGATCATTGGATAACTTACAGAGAGGGTTGTAGGGTTTATTATTCAAACAAATTGTCATATGTAGATGTAAAGAAAAAATAAATTTCAAAAGATATCATATGCGCCTTATTCACGGACCCCCGCACTAATTTTCCTGTTCCGTTGACATGTAAACAATTTCCCATCCATTGGTGCAATAATAATTTGATTAAAAAGAATTTTTGGGACTGATTGTGGATGGTGTTTGATTTTCCACCTTGTAATAACAACGAGGTGCCACTATACTTTATGAGGAAACTCTATTGCGAGTTTATCCTCAACAAGATCCCAAATTATTTTGATTTTCCTAGATTTCCAAGGCCGAGGAAAAGGATCTGCACAGGATCGATCAGGTGCACAACATGCACCTATTGAGCAGGGTAGATTCCTCTCACAGAATCCCCCTCACCTTGAGATTGTCCCTCAAGTAGTGAAGGAGACAATAGAGATTGATACACTCCACGTGCTTCAGGGGCTATCTGTGACCCTTGTTCGACATACGAGGGAGATTTCTGAGCCAGATGCTTGCGAAGGTACACAAAGTATTCCCTCAGGGAGTACTAGCATGAGGCCACATCTTTGCTCGTCATGTGGTAGCATATGTTTAGGGCCCGAGGAGGATGATACTTTCATGCATACTGATTTTGGTGCACCTGGTGCTAAGGGTGAACACGATAATGTCACTATGTCAGATGTCCTTTTGAGTGAGACATTTGGATTGCATTCATCGGTATCACCTTTGCAGGTAATTTTGTTATGTTTTTTATGTGTGTTACAAAAAGTTTGGAGTATTTGATTTACTTATATATGTTAAATTTTTGAAATAATTGTATTTGTAATTGTACATGCATTGATATTACAGCGCACAAGAGGTGCATCTTCATTCCGACCACAGGCGGTGAGGACCATGCACACACATACATTCACATAGGTAATTTAGAATGTTAACTATGTAAAATTTTCACATACATGTGTGTGTGTGTGTGTCTATATATATATATATATAGTATATATATATATATATATATATATATATATATATATATATATATATATATATATTAGTTTTGAAGTAAAATATATGTATGTTCTTGTATTTCCATCTAACTTACGTGATATACATGTTTTATAAAGATGTTAACTTCACTAGACACCCCACCATCTATGCAACAAGTAGATAAAGGTGTTGTTACTACAATTTCATCTGCGTAGAAACTCATTGAGGTATTCAAACAACACGTAAATTTTGTTAAATTTCTCGTGTAATTCATATTATGTTAAATTACATGTTAGTAATGTATTTCATTGTAGAATTATTAAATTATGTTAATAATGTCCTTCATTGTGTATATGCAAGAGTTACCTGCGACAGGTAGCAGCCCTGTTCATTTGATTCACAGGCGTGGCGGGGTAAAAACAATAGTTCTATATTGATAAAATTATTTAAAATATTGTCATTATGTAGATACATGTACTTAGCTCTATTTTCGCTAATTATGATGTTAGATTTGCTAATCTTATGTGTATGTAGGAACTTCAACCCCCTTCATTTTGACTTCGAGGGCATGGACTCCTCCATCTCATCATCTTTGTACCCCCGTCTGTACTACAGGAGCTCCTGATGACTCATCGAAGTGTGAGATGTAAATTCAGTGTGATCGAAAACTTGCGGTAAGTTTGTGTATTTATGTTAATCCTTTCATTCTAGCATGGTCTTAAATACATGTTGAAAACATATATAAATTAAGTTTTGAAAAAAAAACATTGTTTGCATTTACAGGCTCATCTACAGGTGAGTATTCAGTGGAAGAGGACTCAAAGCATGGGCTCAGATGATCCAAAGTCATCTCATGTATCTCCATCTTTGTATAAGGGAGGGCCTTCTTCGAGAAAGGCCAAGAGAGGGATAAATTTTGATGAGTAGAAAATATATATGTCTTACACATGACATTGTTTTTGTATGCCTATGTGCATGGCATTGTATGTACGCATATATGGCATTTGAACTTGATGGTATGCGACCTATTTGGGCATTTTTGTATTTATTATGCACATTAAAATACTATTTGGAACTTGATAATTTTGTATGATACCTTATGTTTCTAAGATTATTATCGCATGAATCTAATATGATGGGCACCTAACAATATTTAAGAAATTATGGATTATTTTTTCATTTATTGGTGATGTACATGTACTAGCATTTTCAATGTATAATATGCATCAAAATTTGGAAATCAATATTTATATAATGTATGTATATAGAGAGTTACCTAATCTGAGTAATTATTCATTCAATTTATCAATGTGTATATGTGTATTTACCTTACTTGTGCTTCTTCTTGCTCATGGTATCTTTGTACTGGTTCCTATCTTATCATGCACTTACTACATTTTTTTATGCTTCGTAGTCTTCTCCCTTGTTAAAAAATCCGACAGTCGTCACAATTTGATGTTTTTCATCTGTTGATATTTTGAGAATGTCTCTCCATATACATTACTCCAATGCTTGAGAATGTCTCCAGATGCAATGACATTCTGATTCAGACACTCAATGATTCTTGATTATCTAATCCTGTCCAATTCATGTTATTACCTTTAAATCTGTAGGTATTTCAAGTTATTTGGAAATCACATCACACCCTTCACTAGGCTTGATGACTACCCCTATCCTTTTTAAGGTGCTTTTGAAAGCATCCATGGGTTTATCATAACATAAATTATCAATGAATGGAAGGTCACTAAGTCGTAGGCTAGCTGACTCCCATCTAGAACTAAACAAGAAAGATTTACTAGGTGATTGATAACTCCTATGTGTTCTTAGACATACCCCTATCAAATTCATTCTTAAGCCAATCTAGTCATTCAGGGCTCTTAAGCGACTACTCCTAGACGGGGTACCTTGAAAGCATGGGGAGTGTAGGGAACCAAAAAAAATGCTCCACTAGCATTAACCAGGCCACCCTGATGTGTTGACGTAGCTAGTTCGGTCCCATGAGCTTCTGTTTGTAAACTACAGCCTCTGACATCCCTACATTGACTCAGACTGCACTATTTCTCATGTTTGCAAACAATAGCACAACGAGAGAACCGAATGGAGACGGAGAAAACTGCAAGAGGATTTCTAATAGGTCCCCACCATGGAGCTTTTGGATCTTATGAGATGTCTCTAGGTGCCACGGAGTCCAAGAAATCACCCGGCGAAGATATGGCGTGATTGGGCCTCAGGGCTCTTAAGGGACTATGCCCATACGGGGTAGCCCGAAACCACGAGGAGCATAGGGAACCAAAATGAATGCTCTACTATCATTCACCAAGCCACCCCAATGTGTTGGTGTTGTTGGTTCAGTCTCAGGAGCTTCCATTTGCAAACTACATTGTCTGGCAACCCTATACTGACTCAGACTGCACTATTTCTTACGTTTGCAAACAATAGCACAACGAGAGAACCAGATGGAGATGGAGAAAGTTGTGAGAGATTTTTGTAGAGGTCCCCGACATGGAGATTTTGGATATGACAAGACATCTCTAGGTACCACGGAGTCTGAGAAATCATCTGTCTAAGATATGGCGTGTTTGGGCCTCAGGGCTCTTAAGGTATTATGCCTGGACGGGGTAGCCCAAAAGCATGGGGAGTGTAAGGAACCAAAAAAAATGCTCAAATAGTGTTCACCAGACCATTTGGACGTGTTGGCCCAGATGGTTCGGTTCCACACACCATCGTTTGCAAACTACAACATCTAACAACCTTATACTGACACTGACTACACTATTTCGTGCGTTTGCAAATAATAGGACAGTGAGAGAACCGAATGGAGATGGAAAAAATTGTGAGAGAATTTTGTAGTGGGCCCTGACATGGAGCTCTTAGATCTGACGAGACATCTCTAGGTGCCACGGAGTCTGAGAAATCACCCGTCAAAGATATAAGGTGTTTTGGTCTCAAGGCTCTTAAGAGACTACGCCCGAACGAGGTAGCCCAGAAGCATAGGGACCATAGGGAACCAAAAAAGTTTCTATAGTAGTGTTCACTAGGCCATTTAGACATGTTGTCTGAGACGGTTCGGTCCCACATGCTACCGTTTGCAAACTACAACATCTAGCAGCCTTACACTGACTCAGACTGCACTATTTCTCACGTTTGCAAACAATAACACAACGAGAGAATCGGATGGAGACGGAGAAAACCACGTGATATTTTCATAGAGGGCCTCTATGTGGAGTTGTTAGATCTAACGAGACGTCTCTAGGTGTGACAGAGTCTGAAAAATCACCCGTCGAAGATATGGCGTGTTTGGGCTTCAAGGCTCTTAAGCGACTACGCTCGGACGGGGTAGCCTGAAAGCACGGGGAGCATAGAGAACCAAAACGAAGCCTTCACCAACGTTCACCTGGCCACCCTGATGTGTTAGCATATTTGGTTCGGTCCCACATCCTATTGTTTGCAAACTACAACATTTAGCAGCCTTACACTGACTCAGACTACACTATTTCTCGCGTTTGCAAACAATAACATAGCGAGAGAACTAGATGGAGACGAAGAAAACCATGAGAGGATTTTGTAGAGGGCCCTGATTTGGAGATTTTGGATCTGACAAGACATCTCTAGGTGCCACAAAGTTTGAGAATTCACTCGTCAAAGATATGGCATGTTTGGGCCTTAGGGCTCTTAAGCAACTACGCCCGAACGGGGTAGCCCGAAAGCACGGGGACCATAGGGAACAAAAAAAAGCTTCCAATAGCATTCACCTAGCCACCTCGATGTGTTTGCATAGTTGGTTCAGTCCCACAAACTTCTGTTTGCAAAATACATCATCTAGCAGCCCTACATTAACTCAAACAACATTATTTCACGTGTTTGCAAACAATAGCACAACAAGAGAACTAGATGGAGATAGAGAAAACCATAATAGGATTTCATAGAGGGCTTCAACGTTAAGCTCTCGGATCTGAAAAGACATCTCTATGTGCCACATAGTCTGAGAAATCACCTATTGAAGATATGGCATGATTGGGCCTCATGGCTCTTAAGCAACTACGCTTAATTATCAATACTTCATTGCAGTTTTTCTTACCAGTATGCTACTTTTGGAACTACCTGGTTTGATTTTTGAAGTTGAAGTAGCTAGGATTAATAAAAATTAATAAAAAATAATCAACTTGGGATGTTTTCCTTAAGATTATCCATGATTCTATCGACAACATCACATAGATCTTCCATTCCAGTTAAGTTGTGATCCTTCCACGCTTCCCATTTTTCCTTTTCTTCTGCTTGTATCTTCTCTTTAAGTTCTTCCAGATGTTTTTGGGTAATCAAATTGACACTTTATGAATTTTAAGAGGTATTTCTTCTTGAATCATAGTTACGTCTTCACCTAATTGTTTTTATTCACGATGTTCATTGTCATCTAAAGTTGAAGACTGAAAATTTATATGGCCTTCGACTTCTTTTTGGGCACAAACAACCTTTTGTAATGTCCAAAAAAATTCAGGTTCTTCATTCTCTGTTTGATTGAAGATATTCATTCTTTCAAAATAAACAGTTGGAACATTGGTGGTCTCCCCAACAAAAATAAGTTCATAGTCTACATAGTTGCATCCTATCGAAAAATAATTGAACATTGGTGGTTTCCTACGCTCCCCATGCTTTTGGGCTACCTTGTTTGGGCGTAGTCACTTAAGAGCCTTGAGGTCTAATGACGTCATATATTTGACGGGTGATTTATCAAACTCTGTGGCACCTAGAGATGTCTTGTCAGATACGAGAGCTCCATGTCGGGGCCCTCTACGAAATCATCTCGTGGTTTTCTCCATCTCCATCTGGTTCTCTCGTTGTGCTATTGTTTGCAAATGCGTGAAATAATGTAGTCTGAGTTAGTGTAGGGTTGCTAGAGGTTGTAGTTTGCAAACGGAAGCTTGTGGGACCAAACCAACTACGTCAACACGTCAGGGTCACCTGGTGAACACTGGTGGAGCAATCATTTTGGCTCCCTACACTCCCCATGCTTTCAGGCTACCTTGTTCGGGCGTAGTTGCTTAAGAGCCCTGGGGCCCAATCACGCCATATCTTTGATGGGTGATTTATCATGCTCCGTGCTGCCTAGATACGTAAATTCAGATCTAAGAGATCCATGTTGGGGCCCTCTACGAAATCCTCTCGCGGTTTTATCCGTCTCCATCTGGTTCTCTCGCTGTGCTATTATTTGCAAACGCGCGAAATAGTGCAATCTAAGTTAGTGTAAGGCTGCTAGAGGATGTAGTTTGTAAACAGAAGCTCATGGGACCAAACTAATTATGCCAAAATGTCAGGGTAGGCCTGGTGAACACTAATGGAGCATTTGTTCTGGCTCCCTACGCTCTATGTGCTTTCAGGTTACCTCATTCGGGCGTAGTCACTTAAGAGCCCTGAGGCCTAATTGCGTCATATCTTTGACGGGTGAGTTCTCAGACTCTGTGGCACCTATAGATGTCTCGTCAGATTCAAGAGTTACATGTTGAAGCCCTATACAAAATCCTCTTGTGGTTTTATCCATCTCCATCTAGTTCTCTCGTTGTGCTATTGTTTGCAAACGCGTGAAATAGTGCAGTTTGAGTTAGTAAAGGGCTACTAGAGGTTGTAGTTTACAAATGAAAGTTTGTGGGACCGAACTAACTACACCAACACATCGGGGTGGCCTAGTGAATGCTATTGGATCATTCGTTTTGGATCCCTACGCTTCTCATGATTTTGGGCTACCTTGTTCAGGCGTTGTCGCTTAAGATCTCTGAGGCCCAATCACGTTATATCTTTGACAGGTGATTTCTTGAACTCCGTTGCACCTAGAGACATCTCGTCATATCCAACAGATCTATGGTGGGGACCTTTTCGAAAGCCTCTCGTGGTTTTCTTTGTCTCCATCCAGTTCTCTCGTTGTGCTATTGTTTGCAAACACGCAAAATAGTGTAGTATGAGTCAGTGTAGGGGTACCCGAGGCTGTAGTTTACAAACAGAAGCTCATGGGACCGAACCAACTACACCAAAACATCGGGGTGGCCTGATGAACACTATTGGAGCATTTTTTTTGGTTCCCTACGCTCCTCGTGCTTTTGGGGTACCCCGTCTGGGCATAGTTGCTTAAGAGCCCTAAGGCCCAATCACGCCATATCTTCGACGGGTGTTTTCTCGGACTCCGTGGCACCTAGAGATGTCTCGTTAGATCTGAAAGCTCCATGTTGGGGCCCTATATGAAATAATCTCATGGTTTTCTCTATCTCCATCTAGTTCTCTTGTTGTGCTATTGTTTGCAAACACAAGAAATAGTGCAGTCTAAGTCAGTCTAAGGATGCTAGATGTTGTAGTTTGCAAACGGTAGCATATGGGACCAAACCATCTGGGCCAACACATCCAAATGGCCTGGTGAATGCTAGTGGAGCATTCATTTTGGTTCCCTACACTCCCCATACTTGCGGGCTACCCCGTCCAGGTGTAGTTCCTTAAGAGCCTTGAGGCCCAAACACGCCATATCTTCGATGGGTGATTTATCAGACTCCGTGGCACCTAGAGACATCTCGTCAGATCCAAAAGCTCCATGTCAGGGCCCTTTATGAAACTATCTTGTGGTTTTCTGTCTCCATCCAGTTTTCTCGTTGTGCTATTGTTTGCAAACGTGAGAAATAGTGCAGTCTGAGTCAGTGTAAGGCTGCTAGATGTTGTAGTTTGGAAACGGTAGGATGCTGGACCAAACCGTCTTGGCCAACATGTCTAAATGGGTTAGTGAATGCTAGTGTAGCATTCGTTTTGGTTCCCTACACTCCCTGTGCTTTCAGGTTACCCCGTCCAGGCGTAGTCCCTAAAGAACCCTGAGGCCCAAACACACCATTTCTTCGGCGGGTGATTTCTCAAACTTCGTGGCACCTAGAGACGTCTTGTTAGATCTAATAGCTCCATGTTAGGGCCCTCTACAAAACCCTCTCATGGTTTTCTCCGTCTCCATCTGGTTCTCTCGTTGTGCTATTGTTTGCAAATGCAAGAAATAATGCAGTCTAAGTCAGTGTAAGGATGTTAGATGTTGTAGTTTGCAAATGGTGGCATGTGGGACCAAACCGTCTGGGCCAACATGTCCAAATGGCCTGGTGAACACTAGTGGAGCATTCATTTTGGTTCCCTACACTCCCCGTACTTTCGGGCTACCTCGTCCGGGCGTAGTCCCTTAAGAGCCATGAGGCCCAAACATGCCATATCTTCGACGGGTGATTTCTCAGACTCCGTGGCACCTAGAGACGTCTTTTTAGATCTGAGAGCTCCATGTTGGGGCCCTTTACAAAACAATCTTGCAGTTTTCTGTGTCTCTATCCAGTTCTCTCGTTGTGATATTGTTTGCAATCATGAGAAATAGTGTAGTTTAAGTCAGTGTAAGGCTGCTAGATGGTGTAGTTTACAAACGGTAGCATGTGGGACCGAACCGTCTTGGCCAACACATCTAAATGGGTTGGTGAATTCTAGTGTAGCATTTTTTTTGGTTCCCTATACTCCCCGTGATTTCGGGCTACCCCGTCCGGGTGTAGTCCCTTAAGAGCCCTGAGGCCCAAACACGCCATATCTTTGACGGGTGATTTCTCGGACTCTGTGGTACCTAGATACATCTCGTCAGATCTAAAAGCTCCATGTTAGGGCCCAAAATGAAATATTCTCACGGTTTTTTCTGTCTCCATCTGATTCTCTTGATGTCCTATTGTTTGCAAACGTGTGAAATAGTGTAGTTTGAGTCAGTGTAGGGCTTCCAGAAGGTGTAGTTTGCAAACGGAAGCTCGTGGGACCGAACCAACTACACCAACATGTTAAGGCGGCTAGGTGAATTCTAGTGGAGGATTTTTTTTGGCTCCCTATGCTCCCTGTGCTTTTGGGCTACCCCGTCCGGGTGTAGTCGCTTAAGAGCCTTAAGGCCCAAACACGCCATAACTTCTACAGGTGATTTCTTAGACTCCGTGGCACCTAGACACATCTCGTCAGATCTGGCAGCTCCATGTCAGGACCCTCTACAAAACCCTCTCAAATTTTTTTCCATATCAATCCGGTTCTCTCGTTGTGCTATTGTTTGCAAACGTGAGAAATAGTGCAGTCTGAGTTAGTATAAGGTTGACAGATGCTGTATTTTGCAAACAGTAGCACGTGGGACCGAACCGTTTGGGAAAACATGTCCAAATGGCTTGGTGAACACTACTAGAGGATTTTTTTTAGTTCCCTACGCTCCCCGTGCTTTCGGGATACCTCGTTCTGGTGTAGTCTCTTAAGAATCCTGAGACCAAAACACCTTATATCTTCGACGGGTTATTTCTCAGACTCTGTGGTACCTAGAGATGTCTCGTCAGATCTTAGAGCTCCATGTCAGGGCCCACTACGAAATCATCTTGTGGTTTTTTCTGTCTCTATTTGGTTCTCTCGCTGTCCTATTGTTTACAAACGTGAGAAATAGTGCAGTCGGAGTCAGTGTAGGGCTGCCAGAGGCTGTAGTTTGCAAACGGAAGCTCGTGGGACCGAACCAAATACGCCAACACATTGGGGTGGCCTGTGAATGCTAGTGGAGCATTCATTTTGGTTACCTACACAACCCATGCTTTCAGGCTACCCCGTCTGGGCATAGTCGCTTAAGAGCCCTGAGGCCCAATCACGCCATATCTTTGACAGGTGATTTCTCAGACTTCGTGGCACCTAGAGACGTTGCGTCAGATCCGAAAGCTCCATGTTGGGACCCACTATAAAATAATCTCGTGGTTTTCTCCATCTCCATTCAAACTGAGTTAGTTTAAGGTTGTCTGTTGCCAATCACCTGAATAATATAAGTGGTTCATACAATATAGGTGGTGAAATGAGAATTTTAATAAGATATTTTCACAATTTAGGTGATCAAAATGAAAACATCCTTTGTTGTTCCTTTCTAATATTTAATTTTTCTTAGCTTCACTTGGCTTCGAGAATAATAAATTCTCTACTGACAGTGCCAACCAAGTGAAGGTGGAATCTTTTTTAGCACCACTAACCTACATAAACATGTAAGTAAACAATTAAATAGAATTTTAAATCATACAAAATTTAAACAAAATCATTCAAGTAAATATTCAAATTAAAATCATGAATAACATACCTTTGCAAATTCAATCCAATGAACCGCAAGGATCAACTCTATTCTTGACAGTAGCAAGAATGGCTTCATGATCTGATTCACAAACCTTCCACAAATTTTTGTTTGATGTCCGACCTTGATTTTGATCAATTTAATATTTTTTGTAAGGACCAAATGTGAATAGTGAAGTATCTTCCAATGTACTTCATAGTCTTCAAACAACCAAATGTTTGATTTTTTGATAGGATATCGTCGAAGCCAAGTTCTAGTGACTACCATGTTGTGTCGTAGTTGGGTCATAAGCAAGGTCTTCAAAAAAAAGTTATCCTATGGATTTCACTGTGTTGTTCTTGTGTTGGTACATTTTGGTGCGTTACAAGCAGTCTATTCCCTATTCGTTCAAAAATAAGAGTTGCAGATTTTTTTTTTATCAATAGTGCCCTATGTATCAAGAATTAAAAGTAATCAGTCAATTTATAAATCACTCGATTAAAAACTAGTCCATAGAATATTTTATAAATCTAAAACATTTCATGTAACATATATATAAGTACCGTGTTACACTAAATGAGAGACTTGCTAAATATGGACAGGTTACTGTTGTCATTTGATCTGAAGACCCTGTAAGTTTTAATGCTCGTGGAACTTGATGTGTGTCGAGTGGAATTAGAGGTCTAAAAGTCCATTCATCCACGCACTGTTGTGACTCACATTCATTCCACGTAAAATCAATGCATGATATACAAAAATATGTCATGCACCTAGTATAAATAGTCCAAGCATTTGCATCTGAACTATGGAATGAGTGCCTATCACTTGATCCTGCAACTGTCATACAATCTTCAAAGTTTGTCAAATGTTGTTGCTCTATCAACCAAAAATATCTACGAATCATTGATCTCTCTTGAGATTCATGGCCCATATTCTTGACACACCAATCAATAATTCTTTTTGTATCTATAAATTCAGCACCATCCTTGAACTTTAACTCTTCTCTTGCAAGTGCTCTTTTCACACATGCTCCTGCACCATCATTATCTCTTTTTCCATGCCCTGCCTTAGTAAAACTCCATATATGTTGTACATTTGTTTCTTTGTGCATCCTACTTAGCCAATAAAATATCTGTATATTCTTGAATTGTGATGTGCAGTTGTCCGACCAAATGTAATGTTGATTGAAACTAATGTTCCTCTCATTCAAGTTCACATAAAACACCTGGAAACACCCTTGTACATATTCTATAGAATGTTTCCAATCATCACTGATGTAGAAATGATACTCTCTTAATATTTTTTGATCTTTCTCAGTGATTTCAGGAGAGTGCATGAATGTTATATGCATGAAAATAGAAACTTGCATTGAGTTATAATATTGAGACTGAACCTCCATTTGTGGCAGCAATGTGTAATTCTCTACAAAGTTAACTACTGAAACAATAGTACCAAGTGAGAATGTGTCCTTGCTTAACTTTAATTGTTCATCCAACCATCGAGCTCTATGTGCGTGCATTGCATACTCATAAAAAATTTCATCTATGAATTTAACCATATATTCTGATACATGTAATTGTTTTGTAACAAACTCACACCTCTTAGATTCTTTTCCATCTTTTAATTGATATGCCACCAATTTATATTTGGTGAAATCAACCAAATCTTTTCCTATTGAATATGTATTCTCCTCGTGGATACAACTTTTCAGATTTGGCAAGCCACCACATACATTGCATGTTCCATCCAAACATGTTTTGTTATAAAAAAATTGTCTTGTTGATTTTTCACAAAATATTGTCGGAATAAATTCCCTTGAATATTTTTGTGGGACATTTATCCCACACTCCCGCAACATGATGTCAATATGCAAAACATGACATATTTGACAAAAAATATCATAATGCATTGAAAATTCAACATGATGTCTGCAACAACAAGTGGTACGTGAGTGATTGATTTTCACATAAAAGGGTTTGCTCATTTCAAAGAATCTTTGACTAATGTTAATTTGTAGATTTTCATTTTTAAACTTAGATAAATTTTTTGTTTGAGTCATATCTAAGAAATTTTTTACACACAATTCATGATTACGAGAACCTATTCTTCTTTTCATTGTATCTCTTCTATTCGGTGACACCCTTATGTTCTCATTCCAAAATTTTACAATTAATTCTTTTAGAATATTAGATGTATTCTTGTCTTTTCGTGGAAGTCTGCTAGAGAAAGCCCAATATTAAGTGTTATTGACTAACTCAAGACATTTACGTCTCTCTATTGCTTTCATTAGTGTTTTTCTGTTTAGCTTTAAAGCACTGCTTGTTTTTCTAATCAAACGTTTATTAGCTGATTTATCACTTACTATACAATTAGTTAGTGCATGTCGTGTAGCATTACTATCTTTGGTGTATCTTTTGCCACCTATAGTTTTGTATGCTTTATGTATGTTTTCAATAATTGACGCCTTTTGTAACGACCAAAAAAAATCCACACACGAACAACACAGTGAAATATAGGATAACTTTTTTTTTGACTTGCTAGACACATAACATGACGCAACATGTCGTCACCAAGGATACAACTAACACTGTGAACAACTTGATACAAGGATGGCCATAAAGGCAGCACAGAAAATGTTCACACCTATCAAGGACAATACATTTTTTTTTCTTTTTGACAAGACAACATAGAAGTCCAATCACAGAACACACTTACAGTTAGGGCCAACCACAATGAGATATTCTTGAGGGTTATTTATTTTAAAAGGACATCTTGCAATTCTTAGCTTACGTTTTCCAAGGAGGCTCAAGATATGATTCGTATAATTCAACTTGCCAAGCCAAGTTTATTCCTTTGACATTGAGTAATTATCTTTAAATCTTCTCTATTATGACATTTATTTGCTTAATTCGTTTATCAAGAAAAAAAAGGAGTATTTAAATTCCACAAGGCCATCTGCTCACCACTAACACTACTAAGATTCGTTCTTACCCACAAGACAACATGGTTTTAAGTTCAACACACTTAAGAGAAGTGATACAAGGTGCCTTGGAAAAGGGTTAGAGGGAGAAGGTCGAGATGAAACATCTTTAGGACCTCATTAGTTATTGTCAGTATTTAATTGAAGCTAGGGCTCTTAACCAGAATTATCAACAACTTTACTTAGGCTTCGCTAAAAGTATTAATAAGGAGTAAAAATTTACTTTCCAAATGGCGGTGAGAAAGATGGTGAGGTCTCCAATTTGTTTTCTCCTGGCTTATTAAATCTTATCATCTTCAGACAACTAGCAGTTCATTTCACCTTAGGGTCATTTTACAAATTTCACCGTAAAAGGGAATAATGTTCACTAGAGGAGCTAGGGTTATCATGATATAAAGTTTACCTGCAATGATAGTCTTGCCCTTGATTACTTAAAGAATTTCTTGCTCTCAAGTTGGTGACCCCTACGTTACTTTATTTGAATACAACTTTTAATTTAACTTCTAGAAGTATTAAACAATCCCATGTTAGTTTACTTATGACACTTTATTACTAATTCATGGCAAGGTTTAATTCAAAATTTATTCTCAAGGCAAAATTGTAGCAACACTCACTTACAAGAACAAAACAAGATTTCATCAATTCTTAAAATACTGATACTCCAACAAAGTCACTCAACAATGATAACCAAATTTTCTTATAATTTCAATGATGGTCAAACAATACAAGGTTTTCAAAGTTCAGATGACAAAGTCCACAATACTTTATACTAAGACATTAATCCTCTTTTAAACTTTCCACTGGACGTTAACAATGGTTGAATCAACATAAAAAAGGTTTCGAGCAAAGGAACTTCTCAACTGAGGTTGATGACAAAAGTCTACAAATCTATCACTCATCTACACACAAAATCCATTTGCATCAAATTTTCTACAAGATAAGGCTACACAAACCCACCATAACTATTATCTAACAATACCACGAAAAGGAAGCACTTTATCACACGAATTGGTTCAAAGCTCTAAACACTATCAACACATCAGGTTATAATAAATTCTTCATCATTCCAATCAAAGAAGGAGAAGACCTTGTACTTCAGTTAGGAGTAAAAGAAACGAAAGTATAGCAATCGTAAGAGAATGGCCCTTGGCCCTATAAGGAGAAAACAAATAATCTAGCAAAAAAATAGAATTCCCATCAAGTAAGTAATTAAACCATAATTACAAGATTAAGATTTGATATATACACCAACCATCTAGAAATTTATCAAAGGTACCAAATGCATAGACTAAATTAATATATTTCTAAAAGAACAAGAGTTGATCGGCCCAAGAAAGGGGAACCACGGGTTTCAAAAATTAACACAAAAAGCCATGCATAATCGAGTTTCAAACCGGAAATCCAATAAAGTATACACACAACATAAGTTTCGAGGTGAAAGCAAAGTATATTAGTTTTGACCATTAACTACAAAGATTTTCCAATCATCCAAGAAGGGTCAAAGTCTTACAGGCTAGTAGCAAACACGCGAGAGAAGAAGGGGGTTCCGTCCAACAAGAGTATACAATAATGTCATCAACAAATTTTTATAACACTAAAGATTTGCAAACCTCCACTACAATACTAATGTTTGGTTAATTTAAAATAAGTTACCTATTTCCCAAAACAACCATATTTTAAGGCAACCCTTGGTAACACAGTCAACCGTCACACATAGATACAAACATAATTTCTAAGTGACATTATCAAAACAAAACCTTCCGCTATGAATCCATAAGACTATCAAATGATAGATGAGTTTTTCCTGAGGATTATTCACATTTAAGGAAATTTCCATCACAAAATATTAAGGTAATTATGTGCATAAAAACCGGACAATATTAATTCATAGCGTTAACACTACAAAGGACAAAAATGCAAGTTAGGAAAATTAGAAGAGTGCCATCAACATTAATTATGAGAGGGGGATTAGACCAAACTATTCGAGTGTCAACAAGGTGCTGGATTCACACAAGGAAACCTCGAGCTTAGCTGATCCGAAAAGCTAGTTATGGTTCAAGTTGATAGGGATGGTCAAGGTACTTCTTGGGGATGGCCTTAAAAGTTTAAACACGCGAGACGAAAGACACAATGCACACAAACCTCTTCATTCCACCAGTTTTAATACCAAAACTCTAAGCTGGCTAGCCCACTCATTGCTCACACAATCCTACAACATTTCTCTCTCGATGCCAAAAGGTTATCAAAGGGACTTGTGAAGGAGCTAACAAAAGCGTCAAAAGACAACTTGGGTGCTAGGGAGGAGCTTCATAGTTATCGTAACTTACTTCCATAATATCGAAAATACTAGTTGATCAACATAATAACTTGCAACTCAATCGCAGAGAAGAATAATACATAAACCGACAGAAGAAGGTCTATCACTCGAGCAAGAGAAACATAACACCCAGAGGAGAAAGCACACGCATCCTTTCGACCAACATACTGACAACGATAAAAGCAAAAACAAGAAGAGACCAACAGAAAGGGAAATCTCCCATCATGACATCCAACTGACAAATCAATGCAAGGAAAAAGTGGTTCGATTTCGTAATAATTGTAAATATAATAGCAGTAGAAAGGTGTAGAAATATCTTGCCTTTTTCTCTAGATTCTGCTTCACCCTCCTGCCTCTTCCATTGCTTTGGACGAAAATTTGAGCTTTTCATCGGCGAGCTTCACGCAAGGAGTAACTCTGTGCCAGACGGAGCGTTTGGGCTCGTCTCTAGCAAGTTGTTCGACGTCCTTGACGCTGTGAAAAGAAAATGACCGGTCTAGCGTTTGATCCACAGATTTCTTCATGGTAATCTCGTTAACCACAACCAAAGGACTGCTTCCAGTATTATCTTCTAACCCTTCCATGAGCTCCCTTGCATTGATCATCTCAAGCTACCCTTCTTCCTGCGATGGAGATTGCTGTGGTTTGGAGCAGATTTGAAGGGCGTGTAATTCTGGATGAGATTGTTGACCTCGGACCATGTTTTTGTAGCCATTTCTGAAGAACGGTTTAAACTCAAGGATGTGGAAACCCCAACCAAAAATGGGCACATTACGCACACTTCTCTTGAGTATATATTTGATGTAACCCAGGCTATTCTTGCGTAATGCAAGGTCCCATTAGTACATCCAATCTACCTCTGTTCGGCGGTTGCAAATTATCAAAATGCGTTCACCTGGAGGAACACTATGTCCAGAAAATATAACCCTTGTCCTGTTTATCTTTTCAAAAAGAATGGCCACATTGCTAACCACATACCAAATAAGAAGGATGTTGCCTCCCTACTATAATGTATGCTAAACAGCCGAAGCATCAGGAATGAAACAGGGGCCAGAAATATCAAGGCCATAAATGCAGTAGAAACAAGAACTACCAAACACAATACTCCACTTATTACCCTGAAAACTGTTAAGGGCCTATGAGCTTTAACCTCTCGATTCTCCAAAGATCTCTTTTTCTCTGTACAGCTTTGACTTTTGTTTAAGCCATTTAGTTCACCATTAGTTTGGGAATCTCGAGTTTCCTTCATTTTGAGATTTCTGAAACAAAGTGACTATCACTCACAATTTCAGAGATTGCACCTGGATGTTTATTATTCATCTTCCAGTTAGGAATGACTCCAGCAATCCGTAAATTTCAATAGAAAATTTTACAGGTCTAACTTTAAAATATTATCTCCAATACACAGAACCTAGTCAGCTCATGGTTAATCGTATTCTGCAATCCTAGAGAATCTTTCACGAATTGATAAATGTGAACCATCATAAGTAAAACCATGGCCTGGAACGAAATCCTTTTTTTCCTTCCTGAACCTTCTCTTTCCTTTCACCCCTCGCCAGCGGAAACAACCGTCAATGGAGTTTTCAGGCACTGCATATGCCAGGGCTCATGCAGCTATTGCACAGTAAAATAAGTAAGATCTCAATAGAGAATCCTTGTAATAAATTTTCATCAGGTCTCCTGGTAACACTCTCACTGTCACATAATCGATTTTGAAGATACAAACTCAGTACATGTTCTGGATCTGAAAAATATCCTACTACCTTCATCTCCCAAGACATTTTCTCCAACATTGCATAGATCTCCTGTGCCCGTGGGTGTGATCTGTCACCTTGAAGGAGAATCCCAAATTTGAGGATGCATTTGATACAAGACAGATAACAACATAGCTGGACAGCCTGCTACACTAGCTTGTAGCTTCATCTAACCACCACGTCAAACCAGACTGCGCCCAATGCATTGAATAATAGAATCAAAAGGAGATCCTGGTGAAGAAAAACAGGCCTCCACCGACTCCCATCTCCCTCACGCAACGTAGAAAAACGTGACAGTCAAACAGAACAAGAAGATTTACAAATCAGGGTTAATAAATGCAGTGCAGCCACCAGCCAGAAGACTCCAACACGTCTAGATTATAATAACTCCACCCTCCACGTAGTCAGTCCGCACAAAGAGGCCCCTAACAACAATAAAAAAAACAAGAATTCCCTCTAGCCCACGCTAAGCAAGAGATAAAGCTGACCGAGACAAGGTAGGTTGGGGATTTAAAATTCCAGATTTAAAATTAGCGATTTAAAACAATTCTAGGATTGCGGGATCGGTCGACCCAGGAGGAGAACGGGGTTGAGTATTTGAATGAAATATTTACGCGAACACCACTCCCAAGATGTGGCGCCACCACAAAACATGCTCTTCCTCATTTGCGCAATGAGGCTCGATTAGCGGGAGCGAAAAACAAATCAAAAGGATAGTTTAATGATAACAGAGGATGATATCGATAACAATCGATATAAAGAAAGTAATAATAAAATACAATCGTTGATCGATAATACAATCATAATGTCATTATTATTATTATTATTATCATTATTATCATTTTACAGCTTGTAAAATAATTATCAATTATAGTCATAATGGTTAGCAATCGAGGTCGAGGAAGGCACAAAGACACTCCATGCTTAGCACTCGATCGCTGCAGGAAGAACATGGCATTTTATGAACTGATTTATCACTTACTATACAATTAGATAGTGCATGTCGTGTAGCATTACTATCTTTGGTGTATCTTTTACCACCTATAGTTTTGTATGCTTTATGTATGTTTTCAATAATTGACGCATTTTGATCAACAACATTAGATGTTCTTAACCTCGGGGTCTTCATTATAGGTCTCATCTTAATTAATTTCATCAACGTGAAACAAATGATTGACATATTTGTGTGTCATTTAAATTCTCAAAGTAATTATCCCAAATTCCACTAACTTTTCTTCTCGCATTTCTTTCAAACATTTTGTTAGGCATTGGTTTTATAATGTTTTCATCAATTTTAATTAAGTGAATTAGTTTTCTTCGTGAAATGGAAGGAGATGTTCTTAGAGGAGAAGATTCATTTACAAGGTTACTTTCTTCATTAAGTGTTTTCATACACATTTCGGGCTTAACATTTGGATTCTCAAGTAAGGGTTCAACAATTGGATTCATATCAATTTCTTCATCCATACCAACATTATCATTCAATTCAATATCATTATTCATTGCAAAATAATTATTATCTACATTTTCATTATGTATTTCATGCCAATTTTGTAATACATTAGCTACATTTGATATAACGGATGTACCTTTCCCTGCTCGAAGTTTTTGCATTCTCTTCAATTTCTTTATTCTCTTCTCTTCCAATTACTTCGGTGTCTTATTCTTGACTTTCCTCTTGTCCTTAGCTCGACGTTTATCGCCCATGATTAGAAAAAATCAACTAGTGGGGTAGGGTACAAAATGAAATACTAAAAAATTGTGCAAGAATGTAGAGAATATTATAGACAAAACATAATGTTTATAGAATTCCCGTGAAAGAGATGAAAGGGATGTTGGGGGCCATAATATATAAAACAAACAAAAACACATACGTGTTACATAACACGTACGCATTTTGTGTTTTCTCTTTTCCTAAGCCATGCCTCAAGGCTTGGGATCCGGTTTGGATCCCCAAGCCTGAGGCATGGACCTGCACAAACACAACAAACAACAAGTTTTTACAAGAAAATGTAAAAATGAAACTTCTTCTATGATAAATCAAAATAAAACAATTGATCCATTTTTAAAAAATAATACCACGATGTAGAGCAGAGTCTCTTCTTTCTAACAATATAATTTTCCAAATTTTCTGACTAATATAAGGTTTCCATATTATTTATTTTCTAACTATGCCTTTTTATAGCAATTTTTTGAAGTGTAAATATGCCTATCTTTCATGGTGTATCTTTTTTTTGGGTGATCAAAATTAAAAATATATATATACTAGCCCAAACTAGGCATAATTCTATACATATTCAAAAAAAAATCTAATTTTTGATATTTTTTTAGGTAGTTAGGGGGGGCACGGTCGGAGCTCTGTTGTTTTTCAAAACATAAAATTTTAGTACCAGAAAAATCATAAATAAAAAAATATTCGCTAAAAAAATCTAAAAAAAAATGGAGCCCAAACTATATGCTCCTAGCTATCTTTCTACCAAAGGGTTTTCAAAACTACTAAATAGTGCTCAAAAAATGGTGGGGGGCACGAAAGTCACTCTATTATGTTTAAAAAATAGGAGCATCTGTTGGTATTTTAGTTGTTTGAACCACTTAAACTTATCCGTTTTCAATAAAATTTAGTAGCTTAGAAACTAGACTCAAAATTCTACGATTCATATTTCTACAACATCTTCCAATTTTGAGTGTAACTATTTCGAAAAACTCATACAAGTTGAAGTTTTTTTTTTTCAGAAAAATGCATCCATTTAAGACCCCCTTTTGGCCCCCCAACTTGGTGCACTCACCCTACTATAAAAGATGAAAATAGTCTTATCCAAGCTAGTAAAATAGCTCAAAGGCCTTCCATACCCATTACCATAAATCTAGCCCCTATTCCATCACCTATTAAAAGGGTAGATCCTTTTGTTGCAGCACAACCAAATATTTTTTCTGAGATAAATAAGACCTTGTAGACATTTGGAAATAAGATAACATCAATAGAGAAAAAAATGGTCATCCAGCTAGGCCTTATCAAACTCCTTATTAAGCTAATAGGCAGCCATATCAACAAAATAAGAATTATAGAGTATCCCTTTCAATAGAGACAAAATTTATTTTAAGGTCTACCCCTAGTACTTCTAGTGCTCTTGTACCAGTTAATATGGCCTCAGAAGAATGGTGTACTCCTTGCAATCAACAACATCCTCCTTCTACTTGTCCAAATGCTCATTTGAATCTGAACCTTGTTGCCCAACCCTAATCTGAAAAATTATTTATGCCTCAAATGGATGGTGGACAATGTGATAATCAAAGTCAAATGCATCCAGAACAAACACTTGTCAGTTTTGGAGAGGATGATTTTTGTGCAGTTATGACCAGATCTCATAAAAGAGCTCAAGATGAAGAAAACAAGCAGAAAGGTCCAATTTTACCCATAGTTTTTGACAAAACAGCAGGCAGTCCTATTTCATCCCCTAAAGAGCAACAAATGTAGGACAAACTAGGCCCTAAAAGCTTATTCATACCATAGATTACGAAGACTACTGAAACAAAATCCATGTTTTCTAAGGTTTTTTCAAATTCTATTACAACATCATTGAATATTGTTGAAATAATGAAAAAGTACAACATAAATATTTCATTATAGGATGCTCTAAATATTCCAGGACAACAAGAGATCCTTTCCAAGGAGCTTGCTAAATTTCAGCTTTATTCAAAACCAACAAATTCAGAGCCACAAAAGTTGATATGGTACTTGGTACAATTGATCAAGAACGAATGAAAGAGGTTAGGTGGATGGTTCAGAAAGTTTTGAATGCACATGATATAAGAAAACCACCTCCCTTTTATTTATCTCTCATTATTGGTGATCATTTAGTTCATAACTGTATGGTGGACAGCGGTGCAGGAAACACATTTATGCCCAAAGCTATTGTAGAACAACTGGCATTACATTACGAACCAATAGAAAAGAACATTTTTCAACTTGATGGGAAAACCAACACAATTGGTGTGATAAAAAAATTAGAGGTAACGCTGCATGCTTTCCCAAATGTTTCAATTCTTCAAGACATAACTATTGTAGATCTACCTCCCTATTTTTCTCTCTTCTTGTCAAGGGACTTTACAACAAAGATTGGTGGGTATCTCTCTTCTGATTGGTCTTATATTTTCTTCACCACAAGGTATGGAACTAAAGTAACATTAAATTAAGAACCATTAGCTAAGTTCCATATTGAACCTCATGTTTCAAGTGTTGTTGCAAATTATGCAGCCATAGATCAGACTGATTTTGATACTAATGCATAGATTTCATCTTTGGATGGTGTTTCTAACTTGTTTATGGATGAAAGAATACAAGAGGAATATGCTTATGATCCTTACAAAGAAGTAGAAGAGGGATTATTTGGTGTTTACTGTCTTCACGAGGAAGATACACCTATTCCTTTGTTGTCCAAAATAGAAAAGATTGATGAAGGCATATGGCAACTACATTTTGATGGAGAAAAGAATAAGAAAGGACAAGGTGCAGGTTTGATGCTTACTTCCCCTTCAAATAAGAGGTATTTTTCAGCTCTAAGCCTACAATTTTCATGTACATGTAATGTTGTTGAATACGAAGCATTGATTCATGGCCTCCAATGGGCTAAAAAGAAAGGAATTAACACATTACATGTTTTTGGTGATTCTGAGTTAGTCATAAATCAATTTAAAGACTATAAAGTTTATAAAATACCACTTTCGAAATCTTACAAACATAGAGTTTGGGACTTGATAGAATATTTTCAAGATTTTAACATACAGTCTGTCCCAAGAGAGAAAAATAAACATGGAGACATACTTGCAATAGTTGGAGCTAGTTTTGAAGTGCTAGAATCAGGTTAAAAATGACAAAATTTAGCCCCATATAAAGTTGGTAATCAGACCTTCAATGCTTGATAATGAAGAGAATTGGCAGCTTTTTGAAGATGACAAACAAATCTACAGATTTCTACAAGAAGAAGCTGAATTTTCATCATCAAATCAGGCCAAATTGCAACACCAATATGGTGACCAAATTGTAAAGCTAAAATCAAATAAATTACCTCAAGGACTTGTCACTTTGGAGGATATTTTTAGTTCTGATGATCAACTCAAAAAAGATAAAGGAAATACCACACATGATGATAATTATGAAGAAATATTAGTCAATGAGGGTAAAACATTGCAGATTGGAAAGGTATGTTCCAAGGCTAAAAGAAAATTTATTGTGTTGACTTATGAAAATAATTTACTGATGTGTTTTCTTGGAAATACTCAAGATATGAGAGGTTTTTATCCTATTTTAGATGAACATACCATTGGGAGGAAAATTACAGCCAAACTCAAAACCTGTAAGGGTAGAAACAAAGGCCTATTAATCTCAAAAATGAACCATTGATGAGATATGAGTTGTCTAAACTAATTGAATCAAGTATTATTTTCCCTCCATCAAGCATTCAAGTTGGGTTGCCAACCTTGTGCCTATTTGAAAGAAGAATGGTGAAATTCAGTTATGTGTGGATTTTAGAGACCTTAATAGAGCATCATTGAAAGATCATTATCCACTACCCAATATGGATCAGATTTTAAGAACAATTTCAGGTTCAGATATGTTTTCCCTGTTAGATGGTTACATCAGATACAATAAAATTATTATACGTAATGAAGACAGATACAAGACAACCTTCACCACAAAGTGGGTCACTTACACATACAAGAGAATGTCTTTTGGTCTTTCTAATGTTGGTGCAATGTTTTAGCATGCAATGGATATGGCTTTTCATAGTTTTTGGAACAAATGCATACTTGTTTATTTAGATGATGTGATTTTTTTCTCAAAAAAAAATTGATGATCATTTCATGCATTTAAGGAATACCTTTGAGATTTGTAGACAGTTTGGGATCTCTTTGAATCCCAAAAATTCTATTTTTTCAGTACATGAAGGAAAGTTACTTGATCACATTGTTTCTAAGAAAGGTTTAGCTATTGATCCTTTAAGAGTTGATTCAATTATTATGATTCAATTATGCAACTTTCTTTACCGCATCATAAGAAGGCATTACAGAGTTTTTTTGGGAAAAAACAACTTTGTAAGGAGATTTGACCCAGATTTTATAGCCTTGGTCAAACCATTGACCTCCATGCTCAAGAAAGGAAAAACTTTCTCTTGTACTAGCAGAGGAAGAAAAGGGTTTGAAGCCATTAAGTTGGCTATTTCACAAGCCCCTACATTCGCAAATCCTAATTTTGATAAAGACTTCATAATGTATGCACTTGCAGGAGTTGAAACCATTTCAGCCATATTGATTCAGGTTAATGATGAGAATATAGAATAACCCATTACTTTCTTTGGGTACAAGCCTTCATGATTACGAAACAAAGGTACACTTTTCTTGAAAAACAAGTACTTGAAGTAGTTAGAAGTTTAAAGAATTTCAAGTACATGCTTTCAAACAATAAGATTCATGTTTTAGTGTCTCATCCGAGTGTTAAAGCATTTGTGTTGAACAAGGAACTTAATGAAAAATGAGTAGGTTGGATTACCAAGGTAATGGAGTATGATGTTGACATCCATGTTTCTAAAATAGTCCAAGGGAAAGGTATTTTGAGAACATCTGATTTCCAATATGGAATCTTAGTATGTTGCAGTTTTATTACAGCCTGAAAATCAACAGCCAAAAGTTAATCAGAGAAGCTCCAGTTTGAAGCTGGATGTCTGATTTGATTAAACTATTTGCAACATGGTACTTATCCGAGAAGGCATGGAAAAGAATAAAAGAAGATATTTTTAGTTACAAGTTGTACCTTATACATTTCATTGATGGATGTGTTGTTTAAAAATGACATAAATGAAATATTGCTACATTGTGTTGATTTTGATAGAGTGGAACAATTACTTTCAGAATTCCATGAAGGACCTGTAGGTGGTCACTTCTTAGCACACAATCTAACTGTTAACCCTTAAAATCATGAAATCTGTGGTTTACTATTGGCCCATCATATTCAAGGATTCCATTTATGAATGGATCAGAAAGTGTAAAAAGAGTGCATTATTTGTTGGAAAAGAAAGATTATACTTTGCTGTCCCTACAGTATATTTCATTTAGATCAACCATTTATGCATCATCTTTTCTAGGGTCTTGATTCATTGGCATGATTAATCCAAATTCATCTCAGGGACACAAGTGGATTTTAACATCCATTGACTATTTTACTTGTTGGATTGAAGATAGTGGCCTTAAAGGAAGCCAATGACAAGACCTCAATCAACAAGTTTGTCATTTTACAAAGGTATAGTTTGAAAACACCTTGTTTGGTGTTCTATCCACTACCATTTCTGATAATGCATTAGCCCTTTTCTTGGTGGAAGGGTTATAGGTTGGAAATTTTAGTCAACATGGTATTTATATGATTACTTCATCCAATTATTACCCTCAAGGTAATGGATTGCTTAAAGTACTAATAAAAATATGCTAAGGATAATAAGGAGAATGCTCAAACAAAATCAATGAGCTTGGCATACAATGTTAGATTCAACATTGTGGGCTGATAGAGTGACCCCAAGAGTTTTCTTTGGTAATTCACCATACAAACTTGTTTATGGATGGGAGGCAAGAATTCCTATTTCACTTGAGCTTCCTACATTGGACTTATTGCATCAGTTGGACTTAATTGAGAATGAACCAATGCAGGTTTGTTATGTAGAACTTATGGAACTACAAGAGCTAAGAGATCAAGCTCATTTGAATATGAAGAAACATCATAAACAGATTAAGAATAATTTTGATAAGAGAGACAAGATCAAATTTTTAAATGAAAGAGATATTGTGCTGAAGTAGGATGCAAATAGAGAAAAGCGAGGAAACCACACAAAGTTTGATACAATCTAGAGTAGTCCTTATATTATTTCAGCTTGCAATTAGCACAATTATTTTTAGCTCTCAAGGCTTAGTGGAGAGGAACTTCCCATTCCTATGAATGGTATGTTTCATAAGCATTGTAATTGAAAATCCTACAATGTTAGTTAGAGTATGTTAGATTAGGATTTCCTTTTCAATAAAGTGAATTTCATGCACACTCATAGTTTTCAATTCAATAAGCGCATTTCATGCATGTGATCTAGTTTACCATATATTTTCCCTCCTTTAGTTTTGTTTTCAGAAGGGTCAATTTTTAGAAAAGGACAAATTTTTGTTTTGGGATTTGACTCCATGCTCAATGGACAAGAGTAAGGCATTGACCTTAAAGCTAGTAGGCAAATTTATCCCGTAATCACCAGAAATGTTGACATTTTTTGCACCCGTGCAAAAGGTCAATTTGAAACTATTGTTCAGATGGAAAGGATTGATGTGATGGACCTAACTAAGGAAAAGAAAGATAAGTGAACAACAATGCAAAGATACAACTATGTGTGTTGTTGCATAATGCAATACCTCACATATGTAGCCATTTCATGTTCATCTTTAGAAAAGTTATGAAAAATCCCCAAAGGACTAATACATAGCCTTGATAAAGGTAGGAACAACAACATATGTGAGGGGTTAGACTCTGGAACAGAAAAACATAGTTGTTGTATGCATGGTTGAAGGTACATTTTTAGTTACAGGAACTACAAGAAAATGGGTCCTTTATCCACAAATTTTTAAAAATTTCATTGTAGATAACTTAATCAAAATTGTGAATCCGATTTTGTGGACTTCACCTACAAGAAAATTGTGAAAACATAAAATTGTAGAGCTTTTCACAATTCTAAAATTATATAACTTGTCACAAATGTAAAGTTGTGAAACTTTCACAATTTCAAAATTGTATAACTTGTCACAAATGTGAAGTTGAAACTTTTCACAATTTCACAATTGTAGAAAGTTCCATACCTTTTAAATTATAAAAAAAATCACAATACAAAATATATAAAAAATATAATCTATATTAATAGAAATTTATATTCAATTTAAAAAAACAATTTTAAAAATTCATATTCATACTTGTTCAGTGAATGGGAATTACGATTACATTTTTTTATGAAATAATTACAAAAAAATATTAAAAAAACATAATAAAATATAGATGATATGTTTTGGTTTGGATAATTCAATGTCTCATAAATTATTCCATTTAGTAATATTTCTTATTCATTTCGTGAAAGCTTCAGCTGGTGTTTTAGCTTTCATACTATCAATACAACATCTCGAGTAAGATTGACATCAAACAACCAAAACCGCATATCTCTCTATAGAGGTCTTAGCAACATAATACATCGAGATTAAACTATCCAAATGTTATCACTTATTTATTATGATAAATGATCATAAACATTGCAGAAAATTACTTGTTCTTGTTCTCGATTTCCATAGTCTTAAAAATAAAGTATTTTAACGCACACATAAAAACCTGAAACATGTAAATATTTGGTATCCCCTAATATTATCAGTCTTTACTTTACAGAAAAAACATGCATAAACATCAATGAATATATTGGCATAACATTTATATACACAATATGTTTTCATACATATGATTTTTGTCTAAAGATCATTTTCTAGAGTTCTCAGCATAGATGCTTCCTCTTCAACAATAATTTATTATTGAATTTTTTGGTGATTTAAAACATCTCATTCCATTTTGTGCTTCTGTTAGGAATATTCCTTGGATTAGTGCTCACATTATTGTTTGTAATAGTTAAATGTAATATTCATATGTTACATTAGTAAGTTTGAGTGATATTAGAATTTTTGTGAATGATGAGTTGTATTTACAACTCATATATATTTGTAATATTATTATTAATAGAGTTGTTATGATAATACATATCATTGATAATAATATAGGTTAGAATTATATATGTGTGTACGTGAGTTTATCTCACCATAGAATAGGGGTTTGTTAAGTGAGATATTGGTGGGATCATATATGAGAGAATAGTGGCAGCGATTCTAGGAGAGATAAGAGAGATTTGTGGGATTGAAGATTGGAGTTGAATCCTTATTTTTAGAAGTCCATTCTCCTATATATTGTAAACTCTCAGTCCATGAAATTTGTTCCAGATATTATTAATCAATAACATTGTTGTGCTTATCTTCTGCAATATTATATTGTCCTCTGTAATTTTGTTTGTATCTCCATTTTTCTATGAGTTCAATGTAACTGATGCTCATTTAGATTATTCAATCTATCTATTTCACATCATCTGGTATTAGAGCAGGATAGGACAAGTTATGAGAGTCATTGCAAGACAAACCGCAACCTCTTGATTGCAGATTTGAGATTTTTGAAGCTGCCATCGCCATTTTCTAGATTCTGATCTTTAAATAATGACTAGTAATTCATGTTTTTCTCAAAAACCCAGATTTGGAATTTTTTGAATTTTTTTGGGTTTATTTATTTGTATTATGGGAAAAAATTTAAAAAATTTATAGAAACCCATTTCGTATTTTAAGATAAATCGTGGAAACAATTATGACGTTTCTAATTATTCTGTAAAAAAATAGTGACTAATTTCTAGCAATAAAAATCTGATATGCTTTATCATTTTGGTTAAATATAAATCTGATTATTATTGTAAGGGTGCATTATCGGTTGAAACTGACACCCAATATGTAATGCCCTGTTCTACGTTACACCTGTTCATCCTTCGGCAATCGAGTGCTAAGCATGGAACGTCATTGTGCCTTCGTTGATCATTGGTGGACTTCACCTTGATCACAGGGAATACTCAATCATCTCCCTCTTCATCGTGTTTGCTGGTGTCGTGTTGTTGTTGTCGTTACTGGCCCTTGCAACGCCTGTTACGATTTCCTTGTTAAAGGAAAATCAGGTTCTCTTTTACCGTGCTTGTCTGTCGGCCCTTATTAATAGGATTAATAATTATTATTATTATTATTAGGTTATAAAATAATAATAATAGTATTATTATTTTAGTTGTCGAATAACAATTACTATTATTATTTATTTATTTATTTATTGTGTTGATTTCAGGAATATTATTAATTACCTGTAAGTTACCTTATTTATTTATTTTATCGGCCGCTCTCGAAGAGTGAGCCCCGATTCACGCATGAGGAGGACCTTGTTCATGGGTGGTGCCATTGCTTAGGAAGTGGTGTTCGTTCTTAGCGTTTAAAATTTTATTTGTGGTCGTCCAGATCTCTTGTGTGCGGGTATACATACTTTCTTTTTCGGTTAGTGTTTTGGTTGTATGGGGGCATCCACCCACCCCAACTAAATTTTGTTACCCTTGCTGGCCACGTACACTTGTTTCCTTTTTGTTGAAAGACCTGGCCTTTAATTATGCATGGAGGAAGAGCACTTACCACTCATTCTTCTTTTAGGCAAGGCGTGTTGGTCCTTCCTTTGGTTTGAATGCCAAGTGGGGGGGAAGTTGGCCACCAGTCTTTTTCAGCGACCTTTCAACCACTTCAGACCTGTATCTTTTATGGCCTGCTCTACTTTCTTTGACTTCCTGATGCCTTTGTCTGCCGCGTCTTGGGGGAAGGAAACCCCTGATTTGGGGAGTCTTTTGATTGGGTTTAGACTGGTTTTACTCGAGCATTCTTCCCTGGCCGCGTGGGCTCCTCTGGAGACTGGCCGCTACACTTTAATGGAGTTTCCTTGCAAGTCTGCCCTTTTGACACGCGCTGGGAGGATGTTGGCTAGGTTGTGGAGTCTGGGTGTGCTCCAGCTGCAAGCTAGTGAAGCAGACGTGTTGCCTCCATTGTTCTTTGAGTGCTGTGAGGTGTGTTCTTGTCTGGGATCCGCAGCAGCGACCCGCAGCAGGAGATAGCCAGGCGGCAGACAGGTTACAGTTTGGTTGAAGCTTTTTGAGCGCTTCCAACAGGCAGGTTGTCCAACTATGTTGTTTTCTGTGCAGTATCAATGCATCCTCTGATTCGGGATCCTCCTTCAAGACATTTCTGTCAAAATCGACTATGTGACAGTGAGAGTGTTACCAGGAGACCTGATGAAAATTATTGCAAGGATTCTCTTTTGAGACCACTTGTTTCACGATGTAACTCATGGAAGAGAATCTCATAGGCGTGGATCTGTATCATATCAGAATATTCATGAAGCACAATCTGCTTTGCAATTATATGAGCTGCTTCAACGAGTCACTAAGTTGGTAGGCATAAAGGTTTCTGTTGGATTTATCGCACCTTGCAAGCTACAGCTGAAATGTTTGCACCGAGAGTTTGATGTTGTCCTCAAATCTGATGAAGGAAAAGGTTTATTTATCATTACGGTAGATGCCTTTCAGAGCCAGGAGTGTGAGGTAATAATTATGTCTTGTGTCTGAGCTTCAAATCATGGGGTTGGCTTTGTAGCTGTTTTTCGCCGCATGAATGTGGCACTAGCACGAGCTCGCAGAGCACTTTGGGTTAAGGGCAAAGTAGCTGCATTGAAGCAATCTGTTGATTGGTCAGCCTTAATTGAGGATACTAAGTCTAGGGACTGTTTTATGGATATGGAGTCTGTACCAAGAGATTTTTTTGGTTTTAAAGCCATCTTCTTTTTCTTATTAAACGTATGCCCTGGTTTTTTTTTCTTTTGGTGACCTTCTCACGCCAATTATTGGCTGGCTGTGTGAGGATTTGGTGGAGAATATAGTTGGGTTTGTGGGCAAAAGGAAAAGGGGGTCTATAGCTATAGGAGCAGGTACAGATCATCTTCGCATGTGGCAGTGGTGAAGTTGGTGCCATTAAATTAATAAAACCTTGCAGAAATTCAACTTTATAACATACCCAACTGAAGCTGAGATTGGAAAAGTGGGTTTATAGATATAGAAACAGGTACATATCTTCTTTGGATATGGCAGTCATGACGATGGTTGTGTGGGTTTCTATGGTGGTTGTGATGCTCTTCAGAGCAGAGTGCTTCTATCTTCCCGGAGTTGCTCTCGAGGATTCCAAGAAGGCATGTTTCAATCACCCCTTTCCTATGCCAAGCATGGCTGTTAACAGAGTTTGGACCTTCAGCAGGCTGAGGAAGAGAAGTTGCGCAGGTTGTGTTGCTGTTGCCCGAGCCCTGGTCGACGTGCTTGTTGGATTGGAAGAATTCTAATCAGGCATGTTAACTATACTCTTTGTAGTAGTTTTCTACCTTCTTTCAGTATCTTGAAATGAATTTTCTTTCCTCTTGAATGGCGCCTAGACTAAATGTTTTTGTGGTTGTTTATATCGCTGCCTGATTGTGTTGGTTGTTCCTTTAAATCTCGTTCCTATTTCGCTAGTTTTGCTTGGAATGTTCTTTTCCTCTCTTATAGCTTACTCTATTTCATATTTGTCTAAATGGGCTACTGCAATATTGAGTGATGCAGTCTAGTTCGTAGGGAAGGAAACATTATAGAGTTTCGTTTGCTTATATGACTCTCTTTTAAAAGAATTCTGTGATGGTATTTTGTAATTGAAGGCTTACTATATGGAAGGGTAAGCCTTCATATCTCTATTTGCTTGAATGAATACGTATTTCCTGTTTAGGGCTCTCCTATTTTGCTAAAGGTACATTAATAGTGACGTTGGGTTCTAAAACTTGTTTAAGCCTGTGGGCATTCCTTACATTTTGTTTAATTAGAATATGACATTATGTTTTTGCTTTAGAACTGTACATGGTTGACTTTTGTACCTAGTTCTAGAGGATGAATAACCCGACATCTATTTTGGCCTCTACGTGTTGAGAAAATTACTATACCTACTACCTGGTTCAAACTCTTGTTTGATTAAAGTAAGGGGGAAACATTGTAAGTTTTATTGAATGAAATCTCTACAAATTTTATTAAGGGTCGCAAGCAAGCTATTAATAGCTGGACCGAAACAAAAGTTGTAGGTGAATCCATGGTATTGGACTCGTGAACTCGTTTCCTGTTAGATGACAGCTGATTACAGTGATAATATAATAGGTGGTTACTATATTCATCTGTTTGATATTTGCTAGACATGTCCTTGATAAGCCCACATGGATCGGGTAAATTTTCCATCTTCTATACCATTGGCAAGGAGCTCATACAACTTCTAGGCCTGACTACACTGCGTAACCTTCCTGATGGATATGTGTGTTGGTTCTTATTTTTGTGCTTGCACTCGTGGTAAGGTCTTTTGATTCTGGGGCATCGTTGGTGTTTTACCCTCTGCGTATCGAATCCCTTTGTTTTCGAACTCGAATATCTTATACTTCAAACTTGGTTACTAAAAGGTCCCATTTTGTGGCCTTGTTAAGGAAACCAATTTTTATTTTAATACTTATTGACATTGTCGAAAATATATAAAAATTATTAACGACTTTTGGGTTTAGCCTTCCCTTATATTATGTAGAGAAGTTGACGTTTAGGATAAGGTTTGTTGGTAGAATAATGGCCCTTTTTGTGTCTCCCTTGTACGCTTTTGGAAGAGTGGTTTTGTTTTGTTAACTAGTCCTACGTTTAAGAAATCCTATAAGAAGGTAGTGGTAAAACTCCTTGGTTAAAACTGAAACTATAGTTGTTTTTCTTTTAAGGGCGTCGAACCCTAATTATTGCTATGAAGCCTCCCCTGGGAGATTTGGATAACGTCGTTTTGTTTCGCGCCTACGATCATAATTAGTATGTTTTGTCTTCTCTTGGACCTCTTTAGATGGATGGATTGGGTATTGGATTCCAATCACGTAATCTATAGGATTACATGAAGGAAATATATCAACACTCTTGACCTTCTTGTTCCTAACCCATAAGGTCTTGCCTTGATTTATGTGATTTTGTTCTTACTGGTATTTTGACTTTCTCCTTGTTGGATGGTTTAGATTTCTTTCTCATGCGAATAATTTTGGAGTTGTGGGTTGTGTTTTAAATCCATTTTTGAATTAGAACATTCCTTTCTTGATATTGTTAAATGTTAGCTTACTGTTGCAATGTGTAGCCTTAACATGCTCAGTTCTCGCGAACTGATTCTAGCTAGTATTTGTGCAGATGGATTATGCGAGTAGATTAAAGGAAAGAGTTGTAAAGGTTTCATCAGTGCAATTTATGAAGTTCCTTGTAAAAATGTCCAATGTGAGGTAAATTTTGTAATAGTGCTTGCAAAGGAGTTTAGAATACCTCTTGCCTTGGGTTGTTCTGAAATTTCGTGATGATGTTGTCTTGTCCTTCTGTAGGTAAACTGGTAACTTACCTTTGTGAGAAATGGTATTCAATCTTTACATTGATATGAGTATTGTAAAACTTTGATCTTGAGAATAAATTGTCAAGTTAAATCTTTCTAAGACTGAGTGACAATATTTTATAAGTAAAGTAAAATAGGTCGGTTAACCCTTAAAGAAGCTAAACAAAAATAATAATTTTATATTCAACAAATAAATGTAGAGGTGATCTACTTGAAATCAAATAATTCCATGAGTGATCAAAATGAAACCATCCTTTGTGAAGTAAAAATTTTATAACTTGATATCCCTAGCTACACTAGCGAACATTATCCTTTTTTATGGTGAATTCTTAGAATGATCCTAAGGTGAAACAAATTGTTAGTTGATATAAGATAATAAGATTTAATAAGCAGGAGAAAACAACTTGGAAACCACACAATCTATCTCTCAACCATTGGAAGGTAAATTGTTTTATTTTATAAAACACATTTAGTAAAGCCCAAGTAAAATATTTAAGAGTTCTGGTTAAGTTTTCAAGTTTCAATTATATCTTGGTAACAACTAATGAGGTCTTGAAAATGATTCCAACTCAACCCTTTCCCTCTAACCGTTTTCCAAGGTGCTTTGTCTTTCTTCTCTTAAGTATGTTGAACGTAAACCCATGTTGTCATATGGGCATGAACAAGTTCTAGTAGCATAAGTGTAAATAGATGGCCTTGTGGAATTAAAATTACTCCTTTCTCTAAATAAACGAATTAAGCAAATAAATGTCATAATAGAGAAGATTTAAGGACGATTACTCAGTGTAAAAAGAATAAACTTAGCTTGGTAAGATGAATTGTATGAATCATATCTTGAGCCTCCTTGAAAACGTAAGCTAAGAATTGCAAGATGTCTTATTAAAATAAATAACCCTCAAGAATATCTCATTGTGGTTGGCCCTAACTGTAAGTGTGTTTTGTGGTTGGACTTCTATGTTGTCTTGTCTAAAAGAAAAGTAAATTGTCCTTGAAAGGTGTGAACGTTTCCGTGCTGCCTTTAGGGCCATCCTTGTATCAAGTTGTTCACAGTGTTAGTTGTATCCTTGGTGATGACATGTTGCGTCATGTTATGTGTCAAGCAAGTCAAAAAATAAAATTATCCTATGTTGTTCGTGTGAGATTTTTCAGGTCGTTACACAATAGAATTGTAAAATGAGCCTCAAAGACAAATTCAACTGAGTTAGAAGCATCATGAATGGAGGAAGGAGGCAACAAAGGAAGGAGGTTGATCAATGACCTCTCGTCAGCCGCAAGCGAAGGGGCCACACAATGAACTTGTGCCATTTATTTTTGTTGTGTGTTTAATTTTCATTATGTGATGTAATAAGAACAAAAAAATTATTCATGTTAACTCTTGTAATAAGTGAGATTTTACGCGAGTGATATTTCTTGTATTTTCCCTTGAATGTAAGGATGAGGGTGGGGAAACATGTACGTTGCTATGAAAGTGGTTGCTGGTCCACTAGAAAACTAATTTGAGAGTTTGTGAATCTCTTAGAAAATTACATACAAAGTGGTTAATGGTTCCACTAGAAACCCTGTTGGAGTTGATGGTACTCTTTGAAAACCATCGGATTATAGAACTTGAGCAGGTACTAGAAAAAACTCACTCATGTTTGCACTAAGGGGGGAATGTTAGGAATATTCCTTGGATTAGTGCTCACATTATTGTTTGTAATAGTTAAATGTAATATTCATATATTACATTAGTAAGTTTGAGTGATATTTGAATTTGTGTGAATGATGAGTTGTATTTACAACTCATAAATATTTGTAATATTATTATTAATAGAGTTGTTTTGATAATACAACTCATTGCTAATAATATAGTTTAGAATTATATATGTGTGTACGTGAGTTTATCTCACCATAGAATAGGGGTTTGTTAAGTGAGATATTAGTGGGATACGTGAGAGAATAGTATTCTAGGAGAGATAAGAGAGATTTGTGGGATTGAAGATTGGAGATTTGTTTTAAGGAGTTCATTCTCCTATATATTGTAAACTCTCACTCCATGTAATTTGCTCCAGATATTATTAATGAATAACATTGTTGTGCTTATCTTCTGCAATATTATATTGTCTTATGTAATTTTGTTTGTATCTCCATTTTTCTATGAGTTTAATGTAATTGATGCTCATTTAGATTAGTCAATCTATCTATTTCACATCAGCTTCAATCCACTCTCCCTCTGAAGCAATACCATTAGGAATTTCCTTTCCCTGGACCTATAATTTTTCAATGAATAAGAATTCACCATCTGTGCCACCTTGATGTGTATCTTTCCTATGTTGCCCACAATTCCCCCACCTTTCAAATTATAGTATTGATAAATTTATTCTTTGTTTCTCCCGCAACCCGATAGCATTCTGCACAAAAAAACTAAATATTTTTATGCAAAAAAGGGTAAGATGATATCACTGTAAATATACATAAAATATTGAATGAGATTTGAAAAACTATAAAAGATGATACTCACTCTAAATCAATTTGAAATGTTTAAATAAAACGTGTATAGATCATAACTTGGAGAAATAAATGGAAACATTAAACAACTGTTACCAATAAAACTAATGTAGAAGGAATCAGATCACCTGAATGGAATGCTTATAAAAACCATAGCAATTAACGGGTTACCTGCCCAATCTTTAGAAAAAACATTATTCGTATTTTTTAATGGTCACCGGCCGGCACAATTTCCAGTAAAAAAATATTCATAGCAAATTACTGGTTATCTGCACAATCTTTAGAAAAAACATTATTCGTATTTTCTAATGGTCACCTGCATAATTTTGAGTAAAAAAGTTATTCATAAAAATGGGTGAAGATATTTTTGGTTGAAAGAATGACTACAGTTTTATTTCAAACCTTGTTCATATTATAATTAATCGTAGGATTATGTATTTCCTCTAAAGATTTCTTCATAATTCGATTTCCTTAGCGAAATAAGTAAACCGAATTAATTATATTCTTACATAAATATTGCCAAAATCAAATGACTCAGTTATATTCTTGCATAAATATTTAAAAAATCGATTGCATGTATGTAGCCAAAATCAATTGCATGTGTTACATGATCTGATTTTATTGAGATGTTAAATTTTGGTAGAAGAATTTTTTAAATTTTGATGTTGTTTTCTATTTATTTTTAAATAAATAGTATTTAATATTGTTGAATGTGTGTACACAAACTGTGAATTGATTATTATAAAATAATTTATAGTTTGATTTTTAATTATTAATAATACTTTTTAAAGAGCATAGTGAAATAATTATGCAATTCTAAATGTGTTTTTAATTAATATTATTATTATTTTTTTCTAAAAATAGATCATTGGAGAATATCTATATTATTTATATTGAATTCTAAAATTGTTTTAAGTTTAAACAAATATAAATTTAGATATTATAAAAGTATTTTTATTAGTTATTATTTTGAATCTTTTTATGTTTAAAAGAGTGTTATTGTTCATTATACTTTTCAAAATTGTTAATGTGTATATAATTTATATTTATTATATTTATCTTTAAAATGTTAAATGGTGATAAATAGTGCCTATCTAATTATATTAATGTATATTGTTGGAAAGATTATTATTGAAGTAGAATAAAGTGGGTTCTAAACTCCACCATATAATAAAGATATTACTATTTTAATTTAGTTATCTTACAAGAAGAACTTATTGATGTAAAATAGATGAAAAATTTAAGAGCATAATAAAACAAGAACACTAATACTTCTCAAGATAATTAGTTATCCTTAAATTGTATATTATCCACATTGAATTTTAATAGAGTAGATTATCCACATTAATATTCAAAAAAGGCAAAATTGGGTATTATAACAATAAAAACTCTGATAAAATGGAGTAATTTGTGTTTTGTATTGAATATCCACAATACATATATTTTATATTTTGTGCATAATACACAAGCAAATCTTTGCAATGTACAAATATAATTTAGTGGCTATTTTATTAGAGTGGATTGTGAACAAATAATGTTACACGGTGCATTGAATTATCCACATTCCATAAGTGAAATATTGGAACTCAAATAGTAATGAATGGGTTATAGAAATATCCACAATTATAATTTTGAAACTCTATTTTTCAATGAAGAGAAAATGTAATTTTTCACAACAAAAAATTTAGAAGATGGATATTCTACATATTTAAAATAAATTTTCATGGAATTGTGGAGGATTTACATTATATTTATAAAAGATACATCCATTAATGTTGATAATCCACATTTTTTCAACAATATGATTATTTTTTGCATAACCTTGTGAATAAATGATCCTATGTGTAGTAGTGGTAATGCAACATTTTGAAACCTATCTTCAGATACTCTCTAGGCTTTTTACATCTCAAACCCTATCCATCTTGCATATATTGCACTTTGTAAAATGTTTACCAAGAGTGGTGTTGAACATGAGATGAGTGCTTGAGAAACATTTTAGATGTTACAAAAATTAACTCTTATTTCTAGAAGTTCTTCTATTTCCGTGAATGTAGGGAATAAGTTCATGTAATGTGCTACTTAAACATATGGCCAAATTAATGAAACATATAACTTCTACATGCCATCGAATACATAATCTAGATATCACTTATTGCGACTAATTATTCATAGATATACAACAAACAACACTACAAGAAAATGGGTCTTATATCCACAATTTTTTCACAAATTTGTTGTGGATATCTTATCTAGAATTGTGAATCCAATTTTGTGGACTCCACCCACAATTATTTTGTGGAAACATTAATTGTGAAAAAATATTGTGATAATTCCACAATTTAATAATTGTAACAATTTTCACAATTAAAATTATTGTGACAATTTTCACAATAGTAAATATGTTAGTGGTTTAACAAATTTAAAATTGTGACATGTACTACAAAGCAATTTGACAGCTAGATTAACAATTTTAAATTGTAAATATTAATACAAAATTAATTGTTTTCTAAAACTAATATTATAGCACTGTTACGTGGGGACGCGTCCCGAGTATCAGCAGCACATCCCAGACGTCCGGGACGTCTCGGGGACTTGGGGACGGGGACGGGACATTTCCCTGCTATCCCCATTTCCAAAAAAAAAAAGGGGACGTCCCCTAAAAAGTGAAACGCACCCGGGACGTCCCGGGTGCAAACTTGATTTGGGTGCGCCATTGGGGACGCCGTGACGTCCCTGGGACATCGAGGGACGTCACGGCTTCCTCAATGGCTTTCACGCGGCAACCAAGGCGATTATGCCTTTTTTTTTTATCATTTTTATGTTTTTTTAAAAAAATTCTTAAACTTTTAATGCATTCTAACTACAACTAACATTACCTAACCCTAAAAGCAACAAAAAAACTTATAAAAAGAGCATTTCATACTCATTCTAATCACACCAAGCAAGAGCAAAAAAAAGAGAAGGAAGGAGCAAGAGTAAAAAAAGAGAAGGCAAGAGCAAAGAGCAAGGAGCAAGAGCTAGAGCAAGAGCAAGAGCAAGAGCAAGAGGTATGTACATACATTACTAATTTACCACCATTTTTTGTTTTTTTTTTAATTTCCAAATGCAAAGTTGAAAGTGAAGGCATTACATTTGTTCGTATTTTTTTTCCTATTTGGATTAGCACGTGATGGAATGAGATAAAGCATTAAGGGAGGGTTTTTTTTTTTTTTTTTTTTTTAAATTTTTAAATTTAGTCATCGCTGTTTTTTTTTTTAAATGTATTCAAAAAATTGCATTCATTTTTTTATTGTATTGTATAGTTATATTGTTTTGTATTTTTAATTATTGCAGCTTCAAAATGAGTTCCGATAGTGATTATCAAGCTGAATATGAGGTTGAAATGGGGTGTGCAAGGAGAAGGAACACAATCAAAAACACCTAATACTGCTACTAGTTCACAGGGGAGTGTGGACAAGTTCAGTTGCCCCTCCGAAATCTTGAAAAAGTATGCTAAGGGGCCTTTTGATAAGAAAAAACCTTTGAAATTTTTTGGTCAAATTATGCAGGGTCCTAGATCAAACATTTCAAGGGGCACTAAAACATGGAAATGCAACATTTGCTCATTATCTTGGTCAGGTAGCATTACTAGTTTGAATGCACATTTATTGCACATTGTGGGGAAAGGTGTAGGCATGTGTGGATAGCTATCACTTGAAAAGAGGGCAGAAATGGTGAGGTTGTATAATGGAGATATGGTGGAAAAGGTTCCAGAAGTTCGTGGCCATCATGTTAGTGGCACTGGCACCCCTTCTAGTGCTATGAGAATTAATACCGGTAGTGGTACAGGTGCATCTTATGAGGTGTCTGAACTGGATGCTTTTGGTAGTAGTAGGGGGAAGAAGAAGGTTGTGGCCTCCAATCCACTTGTTGATATGTATGATACAAAGGCTAGAGAGGAGGCCAATGATGCCATTGGAAAATTCTTTTTTGCTACTGGCATTCCATTTCATGCTGCTCGCTCTCCTTATTTCAAGGAGGCTGTGGCTAAGATAGCCAAAGCAGGTGTGAGTTATGTGCCCCCAGGAGACACGAAGTTGAGAACCACAATCTTGGATAAGAACTATTCCAAGGTTAATTTACTGATGGAGGAAATGAGGAGCACATGGGTATCTCACGGTTACAGCATCATCATGGATGGGTGGACAGATATCAGACATCGCCCAATCATAAATATCATTGTTTCATGCAGAGAGGGTCCTTACTTTTTGAGGGCAGTTGATTGTTCAGGGAAGAAGAAGGATGTAGAGTTCCAATTCACCATTTTGCGAGATGCTATTGAGGAGGTTGGCCCTGCCAACATTGTGCAGGTTATTACAGATGCAACATATGTGTGCAGGGCAGCAGGTAAGCTTGTCGAGGCTCATTACTGACATATATATTGGACCCCATGTTGTGTGCATGCCATGAACAATGCACTATAAGATATTGGAAAAATTGATTGGGTCAAAAATGTAGTGGCTGATGCTAGAGATGTGCAGATGTTTATCTGTAACCACCATACGTCATTGGCACTCTTCCGTAGTTTTTCGAGGAAGGAATTCCTCAAGCTAGTGGACACACGTTTTGCATCATATTTTATTTTGCTGGATAGGATGGCTGAGTTGCAGGAATCATTAAAGTGCATGGTCATGACATCAGAGTGGTCTAGGTGGGATGGGTCGAAGACAGAGCGGGGGAAGAAGGTGAAAGCAATTGTGGTTAATGAAACATTTTGGATAGATGTGAGATATATCACATCCATAATATCTCCAGTTTTCAGTGTGATAAAATCTGGGGATTCTGAGAGCCCTAACCTTGGTGAGATATACGAATGTATTGATAGTATGCTTGGCTAGATGAAGGCTACTGTTCGAGTAAGGGACCCCACCTTGGAGTTCTACCATCAACATATTCAACCTATCATTGAGCGGAGATGGGAGAAGTTGAACACTCCTTTACACATGGCTGCATATGCGCTAAATCCGAAGTGGTATGTTGAGAGGCCTGGCAGAGTTCTCCCAGTAGATGATGAGGAGGTGAGGAAGGGTTTCTTGAAAGCCCTAAAAAAATGTATAATGCAGAGGATGCTTCACGAGTCAGAACTGATTGTCTCAAGTTCACTTATCTGGATGGCTACAAAAAATCATCAAAGATGGACAGGACCACATTGGCACATGAGAGTCCAGTTAGTTGCTGGCGATTGTATGGACATGCAGGATTGCTAGGGACACTTGCTATTCGTCTTCTTTCTCAGGTTTCTAGTTCCTCTGCTTCTGAGAGGAATTGGTCAACATATGGGTGGATCCACTCTCTCAAGAGGAACAGACTTACCTCTAAGAGAGTAGAGAAACTTGTTGCTGTACATAGTGCCTTGCGTCTCATGGATCGCAAGACACCTACGTACAAGGAGAGCCCAGCATTGCGGTGGGATGTGGATCCTGAGGATGCAAGGCAGGTTGATGAAGATCAGGAGCAGCGAGGACTGGTTGATATCTCCTTTGCAGATGTAGATGACATTGATACAGATACTCCTAGTGAGGAGGAGCGGTTTGCAACAGTTCCTTCGGAGGGCTCTGATAGTGATTTTTGAGTTGTACTTGTCACTTGTAGTTGTCATTTTGGTTATGTAATGTCATTTTGATTATGAGACATGACATAATATTTCGTAGCATATGTAATGTGGGTGTAGTTGTACTCTTCTCATGTTGATTATTGAAGAGTAAGACTAAGAATTGTTTTAAATTTTTCAGCTTTACTATTTACTATTTATTCTTTCATTGTCATGTTGAAGTTTTGAACATTGAATATAATATATATAGCTGTAGCATTTTGGGCCTTGGCTTATGTGATGAATAATTGGATTAATCATTAGTGGTTACTGGTTACAATCTTCAAACTTTCTTGTATTAATCATTAGGTTATTGAATTATTCTTTATTCATGTTATATTTGTAAAATAAATTATATATATATATATATATATATATATATATATATATATATATATATATATATATATATATATATATATTATTAGCCGTCCCCCCGCCATCCTGAAATTTTCAAAAAAAATTGCCGTCCCGGAAACCCCGTCCCTACGTCCCGTCGTCCCGGAGTCTTAGGTAACTATGTATTATAGATATTATTATTAAAAATTTAAAATTTTTACAATACCGATATTATATCTTTTCAAAACTAATACAATTTTTAGAGTATATATACACTAAAATATGTAAAACGTTCAAATTTTAATTATTATAATAAAATTATTTTTTTTCCAAAAAAATTAAATATAATGTCCAATAAAATTTAATAATAGTTATATTTATAATATTTATTTATGTTTTGTAATATAATTAAATATTCTTAATTTAATATATCACAATATCTAAAGTTTACATTTTGAATATTGATAACTTTTCATACTTTTAAGATTTTAAATAACTTATTCATTAAATGATGTAATAATGTATTTATTAAAATATATTACTTTATAATGTTTGAAAATATTAATAATCCATACATTTTTAAAACATAAATTAAATTATAATATGATAACATATACTAAACTTACAAATGATAATAATTAGATTTTTAACTATCTTTATAAAAATATGCCTACAATAATAAAAATTATTTAATGTATTAAAATCAGAATTTAAATTTCATAGATAGAGATATATTGAAGAAATAACTTTTTCTATCTTTATTACAGATATGAGAAATAGATGATTTTATAAGTGTCATTAAGATTTTTCTATTTAATATAATTCACAAATTACTATTTTTAGTTTAAATTGAGGTTTTTTATTTGTTTTTGTATTTTGGTAGCTGAACTTTTGGTTGGTATGAATGTTAAATGTAAAAAAAAAAACAATTAATACCACGCTTAACACAACATTTTTTCTGAAATATTTCTTGCAATTTTTTTTTATCAAACACCCATTAATGAACTAAGACATTGTTCTTCTACTATCACAATACTACTTTGATTAATAGACCTTTGAGGTCCACAAACACACCCTTGCAGGGTATATCTCTCATATTTAAAAACTGCCACTTAATTCCTCATATGCCACCAAGAACAAAAACTATACAGTTAAGCCTTCGATATTTTTAATACTTCCAATTTGCTTCAGAATGTAAAAGATGATAACACTCTCAACCTATCTTCATTGCTCTTTTTCAAGTATGAGCCTCAAATCTGCAGCATGGAACACTTAAAATACGAAGCTCAAAAATATAGAAAAATATAAAAAACCAATCAATCTGTAGGAAATATACTCTTTCTGAAAAATCTTATGGTTTGAATTATCCACGAACATGATATCTATTCACACGTATATTTATAATATATAGATCCATATGTGATCTCCTTCCCACAGATCGCCAACATATTTGGTTCCAAATCTCAAAAGTGATTACAATTCACACGGATCACATTCTAATTCACACGGATCACTAAATTTAATTCACACAGATCAAGGGTCTCCATGCAATCAAATCAAATTCACATAGATCATGGGATTTAAATCACGTGGATCAATGATTTCAATGCATAAAATCATATTTTTGACAATATTTACTTAGAATGCGGTGGGGTCGTGCATGCATGTCTTCGGTATTTAAAATTTGAGCACCCTAAATAAAATTCCAAAAGTAAACTAATTATGGTCTTCTATGCGTGATGATCTCTTTAGAGATGAACCATATTTGAGAAACCAACATTGGTTTATATTTTACAAATTTTTTTCACAAAAAGTCTCAAAGAACACACTATTAAATTTACACAAAATTAGTAGTGACATATTTCAATCTTATAATAGCTATTTCTAATTCAAATTGCATCACATATTTGTTATACCATATATTATATTAAATAAGAAAATCTATATAAAGGAACACACATAGTCTTTAAGAGATACGCGAGTGTATTTTACTTTAAGAAACGGCTCATGTTGATTATTAGGATTCCTTTTCATGAAATTCTTTACAATGCATACATACATATAATTTTGTGGATAATAGGCAATTAAAAGTGGAAAAACATGTAATTTTTATTTCAACTTTAAGAGTAGGGCCAAAATTTAAAACCATGATACATTAAAAAGTGTACATCATAAAAAAAAGTTAATGTTAACACACACACATATTCAACATTTTAGATTATATATAATATTTCTTTTAAACCTTAAAAATCATGCAAAATAAAACTAAATTGTGTAGCATAATTTTATTTTGAAATATATATTTTTTGTCAAAGAAGAAAATGTGAATTTTCCACGATGTAATTTCAATAATGTGGATATTTCACAATTTCAAATTTAAATTTTATGAAATAGTGGAAAGGTGTTTTCAAATAATTAGAAATGTGGTTTATTCACAATATAGTATCATGAATGTGGATTTTTAACAAATTTAAATGACACTTTTATAAAATTGTAAAAGATTTACATTATATTTTATAAAAGCTATCCATTTAATGTTGATAATTCACAAATTTTCCACAAAATAATGCAATTGTGGGTAATTACGTGGATAAATGAGCCTAGTTCTAGTAGTGCAACATGCTAGAGACAAATGGAAACAATGCCCTATGCTTGGAATTATACATTTGACCCCCTGATTTTATCAAATTACCACTCCAAAATTGAATTATTACGAACTTTTTGGTTGGAGTGAAATCTTTATATATATGTCATTTCATGACATTTATTCAGACATGGAACACAATGGAGTTATTCATTTATAATTTAGAGGTTGTGTAGAACAATTGTCAACCTTATCATGTCCTTCAATTATTTGCATCAACCAACTCAACTCCCTGCAAGAAATATGAAGATGAGGATGGAATGGTGGGAAATTCTATCTACTAGATGAATGTGAGCTTCTATCCCAACTCCATTTTGGAAGTCCTGTGGCCTTTGACATCTTTGACATGTTGAGACATGAAAAATTTGACATACATAACAAATTGTCCTAAAATAATGTTCTCGTTTCTTTACATAATATCGGTTCATCTTTCACCGAATTCTATAATGCTAATTCTAAAGTCCCTTACTCTAACTACAACTCCACACCAAACTCCCTTCCGTTATTACCAAAACATAAAAAACCTTTTGATATTGTTCTTCATCACACCATGCACAAGTGTCAATTCTCACTGCTAAAAAATGATAATTCAAGATACTGCAGGAACATGTCAATCATATCTAATAAATATTTTCAAGCTGAGACTTTCAACTACAAAATCTTTATATAAGTCACCTATTTTATTTCTTTCACCCACTGGGGTCATTTCCATTAACATTTCTTCATCTACTATAGTTACTTCATTGTGCATGCCAATTAAGGAGATTCAACTCGTTGAAGGGTGATTCTCATTATCTTCTTAAGACTCCCTCAAACATATTGAGTATATTCTCGTCGACGAGATGAGCTTCATTGGCACCAATATACTTGTTAAGGTCAACTACCGCCTCTAAAATTACTTTCCCTGCATCAAAACATCCATTTTTGGTAATAGATCCATCATTCTTGTTGGTTCTGTTTCCCAGTTTCCACCTATCAAGGACATCTCGTTGTAGGTGGTACACTCGTATGGAACAAAAGCTACATAATAGATTTCCCACATTCATAATGTTGTTACAATCTTCTACCAATAAGTTTCAAATATAGCTCAAATTTCTTTTCACCGAATCCTATCAACATTCAAAATGTAATTCTCCAAATTGAGAATTGGGAAACATTTATCTTATTTCCTACTCAATCTAAGGATGTATAACTGTAAAGAGAGCACAAGAAACACCATTCTACCACTCACATTTGGTTTCTAGGGAAAAGAATAAAGAACATGGGGTCTACCACTATAATCCAAGGGTGACATCGTATCAAAAATCTAATAACACCTTCTTGTCACTTTCCATCCTAATGGATAAAGGAGGGCAACCAGTGTAACAAGGTGGATCCCAAGAAAATCCAAAAGAAAAGAAGACTTCCTGTAACACACCAAAATTTACCAACACAAGAACAACACAGTGAAATACAGGATAACTTTTTTTTTTTGACTTGCTTTGACTCAACACGACACAACATGTCGTCACAAGGTTACAACCAACACTTGGAACCATTTGTTACGGGGAAGACCACAAGGTCAGCACGGAAACGTTCACACTTATCAAGGACAATTTATTTTTCTTTTTGATGAGACAACATGGAAGTCCAACCACATGACACACTCACAGCTAGGGCAAGCCACAGTAAGAAATGGTTAGGGTTTATTTATTTTGGTAAGACACCCTTTAGCTCATGACTTAAGTTTTCAGAAGGAATCAATATATGGTTTGCACAAATTCATCTCACCAACTGAGTTAATTTCTTATACACTGAAGAGTAGTTCACTTAAAGTCTTCTCCTACTTACTAAATCTTAATATCTTCCAGAAACTAACCATTGTTTTCCTTTAAGCTTGTTTAAGAGTTCACCCCAAAGGGATAGTGTTCGCTAGTTTAGCTAGGGGTATCGATTAATAAATGTTTACCTCACAAAGGATGTTTTCATTTTGATCACTCATGGAATTATTTGATTTCAAATAGATCACCTTTACATTTATTTGTTGAATATAAAATCATTATTTTTGTTTAGCTTCTTTAAGGGTTAACCGACTCATTTTTCTTTACTTATAAAATATTGTCGCTAAGTCTTAGAAAGATTTAACTTAATAATTTATTCTCAAGATCAAAGTTTTACAATACTCATATCAATGTAAAGATTAAATGCCATTTCTCACAAGGATAATTTCAAGCTTAACTGCACAAGAACAAGACACTTTATTTCACCGTTACCAAACAATACAAGGCAAGAGGTCATACCAAATCTCTTTACAAGCAATGTTACACAATTTACAACACATTGGACATTTTTTTTTACAAGGAACTTCATAATGGTACAGATGAAACTTTTACACTCTTTTCTTCTAGTCTACTCGCATAATCCATCTGCACATTTGTTAGCACATGTCAGTTCGCAAGAACTGAGCACGATAAAAGCTATAACATTAAGACAATATGTTGTTATCTAACTGTTTCAAGGAAGAAAAGCACTGTGAAGAAGAAAACAATAATCCAAGAGTCTAAACAAGAGCAATTAAAGAGCTGTCCAAAAACATAAAATGCCTAAATAAAAGGGATGGCACTAACTCTATTCAATTATCATTTTCACATAGGAGCAGTTAATAAACATCATAGTGAATTACACCCATATCACAATAATGACCGTCATTTAAACAAGATAACATTTCGAAACAAAAACAATTACAGGAAGAGAATTAATTTCAAACGTAATCTATCCCTATTTGTTTAAGTTAGTTCACCAAGCCAAGGATTCACTATGCCACTGGAAGATCCCAAACAATCAATCGACATGAGGATATCTAAACCAACATGACTTATTAATATTAAGATGATGTGCCTATAACAGTTAATTTTATGTCAGTACAGATTAAAAAAAAAATGGAAAGAAAGGGATGAAACGCACAAATGACCTCGCATGGGTCACATCCTATCCTAACAATCCTTCTATTAGACTTTCTTCTAATCAAGAGAATGTATTAAGAAAAAGGACAAACTTGACAAGACCAAACATATCCATTATAAATCTTACAGGAGGGTTACTCAATCATTCGCAAGAACACGACACAAGATACATAGCTTCCAAAGGATCTGTCGTCAACAACAAGTTGACTTAAACCTTTCTGGTCAATACATAACCATTCTACTACAATGACAGCAAGGAGGTCGTATCACAACGATCACCACGAAAACCAGTCAACCAAAGAGTTTCCAAACACACCAACCTATGAGTCACAGGAGGATGAAATTTAAGCATCTTTACGGAGCAAAACGTAGAGTAATTTCTTACGCATAAAACCCACATCTCAATTTTCAAGATTTGAAAACTTCCTCATTAATGATCCAGTAGATCTCGTATCCTCCAACATGTGTGAAACAAAATCAAGGTACGAAAGAGAGTATTTCCTCTGACATTTTAAGCTATCCAAAAGAAATGTGAGTATCGTCAAAAGAAAACATTCCATAGGTTCAGCTACATTCCTCAAAACATACAACAGTCACCAAGGGAGAGAAGGTGGTTCCAAAGACAACAATCTCCAAACGGTGAACATGAATTGATATCAACTTATGAAAATCAAACATGACACTCGAAGAATAAAAGTATTTCTTTGAGCGATTCAAAACAAGTAACAAAAGCAACTAACCTAGTTCAGAGTAATATCAACTTGGCTCAAATCGATAATCAGTCAAGCTAAGCACACACCAAGCCAACCGGGAAGGGTTACTAGAAACTAAAAGAAAAGGATAGAGACAGGAAAAGCATCATTCACCTGTACACAATGCACTTGTAGTACTCAATCCCTAATTCGCAAATACTCGACATAACCCAGAACTAAAGATCTCGAACCGAAACAAGAATAAGAACAAAACAGGAACTGTAAGGTTGAGTCCAACAACAATGTTTGATAAAACATTCAAATCGTGAGACCAACATAAGGAACTAGGGGGTGTTCATTACAGGACCCCACCTCTTTTGCTTTATTAGACTTAAGAACAAAGTTCACCCAACTAAAATTTATTAAAACCCAGAAACAATATAGAGGCTTCAACCAGCGCAATCATTTCTAACGCCAAAAAAAAAGAATACAAATGAGCAAGGGAACTGGAAACCAAACAGTATACCATCACACGAGACATTAATATGAAGAGTAGAGTTATTTAGTGATTCAATTAAATAACAGCATAAGAATTAATGGTATAGAGAATATCGTGCCTGATTAAGCTCCCGCAGTCGATGGCAAGATGAACGGGGCCTGCAACAGCAACTGAAGCCTAAATCCATTTTCTTCAAGCTCGTTGTGCGCCCAAACATCGAACATCTTCATGTTGGCACAGGTAGGAGTTCACAGCCAGGGTGGGTGGTCTAAAATGCTTGCCATCATTCTCCCAACACCATTCCAAGATCAGCCCTAGAACTTCTGTAGGTCCCATTTTGGCAATTGAGCTTAATCCTTCGTCATTCATCCAAACACCTCCACCATCTCCATATGCATCTGATTGTTTCTAATTTGGACCTCCTAACCTTGGTGCTCTCATATTAGGAGCAGCCCTAGTTTGAGACAAAGCAAAAGGAGATGGCTTATAACCAAAAACAATCTCTTGGTACAGACTCCATATCCATAAAACAGTCCTTAGACTTAGCATCCTCAATTAAGGCTGACCAGTCACTAGATTGCTTCAATGCAGCTGCTTTGCGAGCTCGTGCCAGTGCCACATTCATGCGGCGAATATCATCTACAAAGCCAACCCCATGATTTGAAGCTTGGACACAAAATAAACTGATTACATCACAACTCCTGGCTCTGGTAGGCATCTATCTTATTGATGGATAAACCTTTTCCTTCATTAGATTGAGGACAGCAACATACACTCGGTGAAAACATTTCAGCTGTAGCTTGAAAGTGTGATAATTCCATCAGCACCCTTTATGCCTGCCAACATAGTGACTCGTAGAAGGTGCTCATATAGTTGCAAGGCAATTTGTGCTTCATGAATATTCTGATATGAAACTGATCTGCCCTTATCAGATTCTCTTCCATGAGTTACATCCTAAAACAAGTAAGATCTCAAAAGAGAATCTTTGTAAATAAATTTCATCAGGGCTGTTGGTAACACCCTCACTGTCGCTTAATCGGTTTTGGATGAACAAACTCAATGCAAGCTCTGGATCTGAGAAATATCCTGCTACCTTCATCTCCCAAGACATTTTCTGAACATTGCATAGATCTCCTGAATAGTTCCCTTGCAAAGCAAACAGCTTCGTGAATATGCAAGCTCGTACCACAATGAGCTGCTAGACGTATTACCAAACTGGTAAAGGGTCATCCTTGATGGCTCCATGTGCCACTCGGAAAGCTGAAAATTCTTCTCCAATTCATGCCAAAACTATGACCCGACTTCTGCCTAGATAGGAGTTTTTTTTTTTGCAAAAATGCTCAAATGCAAGTTTGAAATCCCCCATCATAGGGCTTAATCACACCATGAACCGCTTCCTCACCACCAAAGTAGCAAAAAAAGAGAATCTGCTATGACATTGGAAGAACCAGAGGACCCAATGTTGTTATGATAGTCTTCAATGCATCTCCTGCTAACTGTCATGAGTTCCTTAGACAAAGCAACTTCGAATGGCTCAGAACAACAAGCACACTCTGAGAGAACACGATAACATCAAAAAGTCTCATGTGCACGATCGGGTCTGCCTCTTATATTTATGTTGGGATCACTCTCAAGAATTCTCTTGGCAGGCACGCACAGATCTGTCACCTGAAATCACTCAAAGCCGACATCACAAGCTCCCAAAATCTCAGATTCAGCTCAGCACCCTAAAAAGCTTTACTCCCGTTCTAGGAATCCACGCATACAAATCCATCCAGATCCCTTTACAAAATCTCCGTAAGACCCTGGGCTGTGAGGCATGTAGTTGCTGGAATACAGACCAGGGAATAGACTCACTATCCTTACCATCAAAGTAAGGGCATTTTATTTCCAGCACTCCACCATACGACCCATCTGCCCCAATTAGGCCATCAGGAGAAACCCCCAACAGTCGCTTTCATTTGGAATTCGGTGAAAGTTATATGGTTTCCGGTGATGAGGTGATACCTGGAACATCCAGCAGGTAGCAGGGGAACCCTTGAAGGAGAACTCGAGTCTAAGGATGCAGTCGCACTGAACAGATAACAACATAGTGGACAACTTGCACATTGGAAGCGCTCAAAACAGCTACGGGATTTTGCAACAACAAAACAAGGTTGAGGTTGCGTGCATCTGGAACACCAGGATCAACGCCAGCGGTGCCTTGGGATCACCCTGCAGCTGTCACACCTCACTCTCACTAGAAACCACGGATTTTCTGGGATATGCTTTGACTTCTTTGCCCTGTAGCGGCTGAACAAAGACATATACTTCTTCACGGCACCCCCCACTTGCCAGGAAAACAAAATAAAAAAACAGAAACCTTCAACCCCACGCCAACCAAAGGAGATTACAGACATTTAAGAAGTGACATGATATGTCACCCATCCGCCAGCTCAGCAAGGTAAATTGCAACGAGGAAGTATTTTATGTCTTGTGGCTAATTTGTGGGTTAAAGCTGGACTTGTGAATGGTTCAATAGACACAATCGTTGACATAGTCCACAGTATTTTCACTCCACCTCCAAATTTTCCACGTTTTGTCATCATCAACTTTAAAAAATACATAGGTCATCCTCAGGATGCAACTACCATTTTCCACGTCCTCATGCCATCAATATCTAGAGTGAACAACAACGAACTACCTCTTATAGTTTCATAGGACTTGACAATCCACAAGTCTCATGACCTTATATTGTCAAAGGCCACTATTTATATCGATAACACTGAAAGGAAAAGTTTCACATTTACTGGAACGTCCAGAGTCTGCTTCTTAAAAAACTCTCATATAACACCTCCTTTTTCTTTCGAGTTTTAAATTTCTCTTGAGCCTCTTCTCAATAAAGTAAAGATGAGGATATACACCTTTCAACTCTTCAACATTCAAATTTTAATATAAAGTTGTCTTTGTTGGTGCTCGATTTAATCTCACCCCGTTTGTTGAGAAAATTTCTCAGTCTATTTGGTTTGAAGTATTTTATGTCTCCCTTTATGGATGCATGAAAAACCTTCTCCTTCATTTGTATGTCATTGTTACTCCTTCTCTATGGATGTGGATCACATTTAGCTATGTATTATCCACATTTTCTCTGTCCATGAAGAACATTTTGAATTTTGGGCATGAATGGTGAAGTTCCCCCTGCATTTTATTTTTCCATGGTCGTGTTTTCCCTGTGAAATTTTATCTCAATGGCTGCAGATACATGTTCATATCTAATTATATAGGGCATGGCAAGTATATTTGGTGAACTTGTCACTTTTGTCACTTTTGCAAAAATGTCAAATTGGCCCCGTCGCTCCATTGATTTCTAATTGGCTGGTCAAAATTATGAAGTGGCAAAGCAAAATTCTTATTTTTGCCTCGAAGGTGTACACGTGTCAAAATTTGAGCAAATACGAGAAAGCGGGCCTTTTTTGTGTTTTAAGGTGTTATGGAAAAAAGAGCAAAAAGGTAAAAGAAATTTCTAAGGCCCGCAAGAGGACACGTGGCAGCTTTTAAGTCAAAAGCGGGAAGGTGAGCTACCGGAGCATTTTAAAGTTTTTGGCTTTGTTTTGTGAAAAGGAGTAAAGTTTTAAAATGATCAGCAACTCCGCGGTGGACCAATTAATGTCACATGTTTGAGTCAGAATTGAAAAGTCAAATCGGGAGGTGGGTCGCCAGAGGTTTTTGAAACTTTTAACTTTGTTATGAAAAATGAATAAAGTATAAAAGTGAGCCGCGACTCTGTTGGGGCCCACATCAAAAGTTAAAAGAGGAGAGGCGGGTTGCCGGGGCATTTTGAGTTTTTAAGCCCTGTTTTGAAATGAAGTAAAAATCATAAAGTTGCAGCCTCGTCGACGCCCAGGAAAGCCACGTGTAGGGCCTATATTAAAAGTGGGTGGGCGGGCCAAATTGTCTAAAAATGCTCATTTTCTTTAAGTGATGTAAAATGTGAAAAGCACCCCTAGACCCGCTTCAACTCAAATATTTTCCATGTGGACGGCTCAAATTTGAAGTTGTGAAAGACAAAGTTAATGGCTGTGATACAATGCATCTGGTTTTGCCGCCATTATTACTCCTATGCAAACCAGGGACCTTAAGGGATTGGATTGCTTTCATCCTTCTTGGTTAAATCCATGGTCTCTCGTTTTTTTATCAGCAAAGTGCAATTGAATTGATTATGGAGCCTGATTTGTAGATCCAAGAAGTGCAAAGGTTGAAGTTTTGAAACCGAGTTGCTCGGGCACCTGTAAAAATGAATTATCAGTAGAGAAAGATGCAAAGGAAAAGGATGCAGAGAAGGAAGCTACAGGCTCGAAAGAGGATGGACATGCTACCAGAGGAGATAACCAGATGCCCCAGTTAAAACAACCGGTGGAAATAATTGAAAAGGCTTTTCATTTGTACACTTGGTAGCTTTTGGGTGTGGATTTGTTAAAAATCACTTTCTGGAACAAATATGTAAAAAACAAAGTATTCCTCAAATATTCTTCTTTTGGGGGGGAAATTTGGGATAAGTGAGCGAGTGAAATTGTATAAATGTAATGAGAATACTCTTGTAAAAGGTTGAGAGGTTAAATTTTGCTAAAAAAAGTTTGAGAAAACCATTTTCCTGAGAGACCGTATGAGAAATCAGTTTATTTCCCTGTGTTTGTAGATCTAATCATGTCAAGATGGTTGCAAGTGTACAACCATTGACAAGCTCTGAGATTGTTGAAGAAACTCTCCCCTACTGATGAATCTAGTGAACCTTGAATAAATTTGTGTTGATCATGAGCATAATTGTGTTTGCTCTTATTTCAGAATGTCTTCAAATAGTTCTTCTTGTTCCTGTTACAATCTTATGTTAAAATCCCTCTGAATCACACAAGATCTCGTCCTTGTGGTAGTATTGTGGCATTTGCAATTTCATTATGAGAAGAGCTTTCATCTTGTGATGAAGTAAACAATTTAAAATCATTTTACTTCCACAATGTTGATAAAGATTGATTGTTAGCCTATGTGTGTATCTTAGGCATGACTAATAAGGGATTTCCAACATTTTATTGAGTCTTTAACATGAGCCTTTGTGTTGAATTCTTGAAGAGTGTGTGAAACCGTGCATCTCTGGGCCTCCATTGATACACACCTTCTGGTTGAAGGAATGTCTTGGTTATCTTGAAGCATTTTGTGTGTTAGTGTTCCAATATTTGTAAAGGATCTCAAAGATATGGTATAATCAACTTTATCTTACATAACTTCTCACCAAAAACTTCTCAAACGATGAATCCTACATGAACTACCCCTATTTGTACTGTGTATTCACAAAGATTTAATGAATTTCACTACCAAAATATGCAGAGACAATTAGGTTTCAATTATTGTCTTTAATAACCCGAACATTGTCTAGAAAACATCTCCACTCTCTAGTGTGACAACTCGTGAGAGTTACATTGTGTTGTATTGATCATATTTTCTCAAGGTTCTCATGAAAGTTGTGCAAAGAAGGATCTCTAGTTGATGTTCTTCACCAACATGGGTTACAGAACGGGTCCTCTGAACCTGGTTGAAGGTACAACCTAAAGTAGTGACGGTAGATCAAGCCCTTAGTGAGGTGTTATCCATTTCTCCAACGCCTGAGTGACAAAGAGTCAGCTGAATCCCCTCCTCGGCTACAAAACGACTTATAATGATTTGTTTGTCTCTAAGCATCTTATCAGTTTCATGATGTTGCTCAGCCCTTGGAGGAGAATCAATTTGGATACCAACAATCTCTTCCATAACTCCCCTTCTATATGTACCTTATATTAAATTTTGCCTCCTCTTTTCCACCCATATCTCAAATTTGTTAGCTTACGCCCATACATTAAAGCAAAGTTTGCATCTTTGGGTTTTCCAATTTTCATCCTTAACTTCTTATCTTTCTTTGTGTACAGTTTTTTTTTCTTCTGAAATATTTATCGAGCTAATAAGTCTTTCTCTAACATATTGATCTATTTATTGTTTGGTTTTGACCAATTACAAAGCTCATCTTGCTTTTTGTCCTAATTCTCCAATTACAATTCCTTCTCTTTCAAATACTTCACATTGTATGTCTTCACTCCCCTATCTACTCCTTACATACTTACTCTCACATTAATCCCATGCCAAAATTTATTGTAGCCATTGCCCCTTTCCTATATCCAACAAAGTTTACCCCCCTCCACCTTCAATTATCTTCTCTATACTCCCCTTCGGATCCCTTACATTGTACCCATCGCGTAGCCCACATTCAATTGCTAGTTAGTAAGCAACAAATATCAAATTTAAACCGAATGTGTAGGCTATCAAACGAGATAAGCATTAATAAACATGCTATGCCATAAAAGCCTTAATAAGCGCGTCTTAACATAGAGAAGAAATAATCCACGTTTTAAAAGTAGTGTGGGCTTTTATAAAAACATGTCTGATGTGTTGCAACGGATAAGAGAAAACGGTAACTTAGCAAACATTATTTTTAAGCCTATTAATAATCTGATACTTATCTAAACTGGAAGCTTCTCGAAAAAGTGCGAGACAGCTGGATAGCATACGTGGCCGTCGAAGAGCCGTTGATACGAGGTCTGTAAAAAAACCCTCTTCCCCATACGTTCTTCACCATTTTTGTCTGCATTTTTTTTCGAGGTCTTTGGAGGTTTGATGTCTGTATGATAATGTCCGTGTATTGATATATGTATTTTTGTTGGGATTTTTACTGTTGTTTTTGTACGTTTGAGTTGGATGATCTGTGTGGAGTTGTGTCGATGCCTGTCTTGTTTTACTTTGGTTGTTTGTTTTATTTTATCTGTGTGGAGTTGTGTCGATGGCGATTCAGCAGCCGAATAAGGGAGCAGTTAGGTCCAATCCCGTCTGAGATAGTCGATTCGATTTCGCGGGGAATAGGTATGCCTGATTATCTGATATGCGCTTTAATTTTGCACAGCAGAATTCATTTTGTAGGATACGATTGGTTTTATGATATTATCTGATTTTCGCCTATGTCTTGCTGGGTGGGATTGATTTTGTGATACGGTCCATAATTTCGCAGGGTAGGATTCATTTTGGGATAGGGCCTATTTTTATCTTTTCACTGCCCAGATTCGCTGGGCAGGATTTATTTCGCAGGGTAGGGTTTGGCCGATTTTGTGTCTCTGTGATTTTAAATTCGTTTATAACTTACGTTTGAAAACATTTAATTTGCGATTCGTGAATTTTTAATGATCTGCAGAGGGTTAATGGCTTACGGAAGTTTAATTTTTGTTTGCAAATAGGGCTTAGATTTTCTTATTCTTGCTTAGTGAAAGACGGCCGTTCTATTCAAGGTCTATGCGAGATATCTGATGGGGAATCACTCCACATGCGCCATATGGGATATGGTGAAGAAATATGCAGGTATCACGGTTAGTTAAAGGTGTAATTTGTGTTTATTTGGGTTCTAGGTTTTGGTATTTAATTTCACGCTGAATGGGCGGTTGTTTAAATTTGTTTTATGAAGGGTTTGAACCTTATTTTGAGTAGGGTTCAAATATTGATTACCTAATCTTTCTCTTTCTTATGGTCATTTTGTATGGCAGATGCATCATTTGTTTGGAATAATTTTTTATTTTCATTTGTCTGAGTTCTTTTTCTGAGTTCTCTTGCTCTCTTTTTCAACGATTTTTTGCAACGATTTTTTGCATAGGTTTTTAAAAAAATTCTGGTGTCAATTGCTGTACGATTCAAGGGTTCTTACAGTTGGTAATTAATTATTCTCACAAATTTTAGAGATGGTTTTACAATTAATGCGAGTGCAACACTTAATTGCAACAGTTGCTATAATTTTTTTAATTGGGCACTGTTTTGAGAGGATGGCATCTACAGAGGAGTTGGTTGTGGAGGAGAGAGAATTCGGTGATGGGAGGAAGGAATAGACAAGGAGATTCGTCACTCTCATTCTCATGGAAGCTTCAAAAAGAGGGACCTCTCTCGGAGAGTCGGATGGAGTCGAGCAGAGTTGTAGGAATGGGCTATGCTCGGGTCCGTATAAATCTAAGCTCTTACTTCAATTAATATAATCTGTTTTCTTTCTAGTCCTTTTTTCTTCTTTTTGTTGTTGACCCAATAGAATTTGTAGGATACCACTCGGGTATTTGGCCGGCTATTACTCTTTGAATAAGTTAATAAATTAGTTAAGTGAAAATTGTTTTTGTGGTTATGTTGTTTTGCAGATGTTGGGCATTGCAGCAGTATTTGCTATTGGCGTTTTAGAGCATCGGTGTGGTGTACTTTATGAGATGTAATCCATCATCCTGATGACGTTCTTGGGGGTCTGTCTTTGATCATATATTCTCTCACTATCCATCATCCTGAAGCGCTGAGGAAACTTTAGAAACAAGTACTGCTGCCAAGAGAACATTGTTAGTTGTAGTCCTCCTGAGAATCTCCTTGGTTATTGGAGACGGCGTCAAATTATTCATGCACCTTTTTCACCCGCTCATTTGTTGTAAGAAACTGCAATAATACGTTCTTGTTTATATTTTAGTTCCTGTCGGCAGTGGGAGGAGGGATCAAGACTGTCGACAAGTCGCTTAGACAGGGTGAGTATTATATTTTCTATTTTGCATGTGGTACTGGTGATGATCTCCGTGGTTTTTTTTGGTTCTTTTCTTCTCCGTTCAGAGTACGGGAACAGATAAAGTCGGTTACATGTTCGATTGATAAAGTGGGAACCTCCTTACTGCTTCAGCCGAAATTCCAAACGGGCCTCGTTTCCTTTGTGAGAAATCGTTTTTTGTATTAAAGGTATGTATCATACATTTTTTTTAATTTCCCCTCAATTTGATAACGTTTGTGATGTTGATCGTTTAAACTGTATATATTTAAATACAGGAACTGAAGCCATGTTTGCAGACCTTAGTTGTTCTTATAATTGCTTACTCTATACGGGGACAATGGTGAAAGACTGTTCAGCTGCAACAGAAAATTAAAATACAAGCTGCAACATAAAATTATAAAACAAAAAAATAACATATGCGAATAGAAATGCGAATTTGAGCCAATAAAAGAAGCTGCGACTAGTTTGGCTAGATCAAGTCGCCATTCTTCAGATTTGAGATGGTTTAAATGGATTTCCTGTCCAGTTACTTGTGTGAAATCTGAGTGGAGTGTTTTGTTGTTCTAGATCATAAGTGGCACCAACAAATTCCCATGTCGTATTCGAGAAATTTGGGACGACAAATCCGAGTATAAGGTAATTTCTCATTTCCCTAACAGAGCTTTCTTCATTCCATTTCTTTGACAGCAGGTATTTGGGGAGGTTTGTGATTTTCCCTCATATATAAATAGATAAAGAAATATTTGCTTTTCTGGATGTAGTTGAGTGAGGTCTCAATGTTTGATAAAAATCACTGTGAAGTTTGGATGGTATGACAAATCAATACAAACAGACTGATAGAAAAATTTATACCATAGATTGATAGATTTGGTTTGGATATTTTTTTGTAAAAGATGTGTTTTTTATAATTTGTAATGTCATAATTCTCAGGTGATCATCACTGTAATGCATAGAGATTATATTCCTCTTTTTAATGTTAGTGAAATTTGTCGGTTGTAATTATTACTATAACTGTTGCTTTCGTGTATGATTTTGTATTTTCTTGGAAAGAAAAATGTTCGGCATAATTGGGCGTATCTTCCCTTTTTAATGAAATTTGCATACGATTCAAATTCGGTGTCAACCCAGAGCTATCATTATCATTGAAATTAGTTTTTGATATACGATTCAAATTCGGTGTCAACCCAGAGCATATCAGAAAATTTATCATTGAAATTAGTTTTTGATATTAGTTTTTGATGTCATTGGTATTTATCATTTATTGCGAAACATGATGATTTGCAAGTAATGAAACTTACCAAAATTTTCTTGGGCATTTTAATATTGGTTTCTACTTGAGAGTGTAGGTGCACTAAAAGTTACTCATCAAGTGTATTCTCTCTCGAATATATTAATTATTAATACTTTTAGGAGCATGTATCTCCAACATATCATGTGTTCCTTTTTCTTTATATATTGAGAAGTAAATGTGTCATTTCAATTTTTGGCCATTATTATTTTTGAAAACTTTTTTTTTTTTTGCTTTTATTTATTTTCAATTATTCTTAACTTTTAAAAAACACCTATAAATGTTACAAGGTTTGAAGGGAAGAGGAATGGGTTGTTTATTTATTTTTAAGGGGTGTGAAGATCAGAAAGGGGTGTGGAGAAAGGGTTTGGAGAGGGGAGGAAAGGGTGTGGAGAGAGAAAGGGAAGAGCAAGAAAGGGTTTGGAGGGAGGGACAGAAGGAGATTGCATGGAGGGAAGGTTGTGGAGGAAGGGGCAAGGGGTTTGAAGGAATGGAAGGAAGAGAATGACGAGAATAGGAGGGAGAAAGGGGAGGAGATTGGATGGAGGGAAAGTTGTGGAGGGAGGAATGCGTGTGGAGGCAAGGGTTTAGAGGGAGGGAAGAGGAGCAAGGGGTTTGGAGAGACGGGAGGAAGAGAAGGACGAGAATTGGAGGGAAGGTTGTGGAGGGAGGAAGGGGTGTGGAGGTAAGAAGTGGAAGAGAAGGGGTGTGGAGGGAGAAAGGGAAGAGCATAAAGGGGTGTGGAGGCAAGGCTTTGGAGGAAGGGGAGGAAAGGCTTTGGAGGGATGGGAGGAAGGGAAAGACAAGAATTGGAGGGAGAGAAAGGGGAGGAGAAGATTGGATGGAGGGAAGGTTGTGGAGGGAGGAAGTGGAAGAGAAGGGGTGTGGAGGGAGAAAGGGAAGAGCATAAAGGGGTGTGGAGGCAAGGGTTTAGAGGGAGGGAAGAGGAGCAAGGGGTTTGGAGGGACGAGAGGAAGAGAAGGACAAGGGTTTGGAGGGAGGGAGGGAGGTGCAAGGAGATTGGGTTTTGGAGGGATGCGGAGGAAGTGTGGAGACGAGAATTGGAGGGATGAAAGGGTTGTGGTGGAGGGAGGGAGTGGAAGAGTTGCAAGGGGTTTGGAGGGAGTGGGGGAGCATAAAGGGATGTGGAGGGAGGGAATAGAGGGAGGGATGAAAGGGTTTGGAGGGGATGGGAGGAAGGAAAGATGAGAAGGTGTGGAGGTAATAAGTGGAAGAGAATTAAGGGGTGTGGAGGGAGAAAGGGAAGAGCAGGAAAGGGATGTGGAGACAAGGGTTTGGAGGGAGTGGGAGGAATAAGAAAGACGAGATTTGGAGGGAGAAAGGGGAGGAGTAGATTGGAGGGAAGGTTGGAGGTAAGAGAAGTGGAAGAGAAGGGGTGTGGAGGGAGAAAGGGAAGAGCATAAAGGGTGTGGAGGCAAGGGTTTGGAGGGATGGAAGGAAGGGAGACGGAATTGGAGGGATGGGAAGAAGGGAGACGAGAATTGGAGGGTTTGGAGGGAGGAGATGGGAGGAGGACAAGAATTGGAGGGGAAAGGGAAGGAGGATGAGGTTTGGAGGGAGTGGAGAAGATGGGGTGGAGAAGGACGTGATTTGGAGGGAGAAAGGGGAGGAAGGATGGATAATAAGATGGTAGAGGAAGGGGTGTGGAGGGAGGAAAAGGAGGAAGAGTTTGGAGGGAGGTGAGGGAGGAGCAAGGGGTTGGAGGGACGAGGGAGGGAGAGGACAAGGAATTGGAGGGGATGAAGGAAGGCAAGGAGGAGGAGTGGGTTTGCAGAGGGATGAGGGGAGGAGAAAAGATTTGGAGGGACGAGGGAAGGATATTGGATGGAGGAAAGGCATGTGGAAGGAGTAATAAGGGAAGAGGAGGAAAGGGTTTGGAGGGAGGGAGGGAAGAGGAGCAAAGGGTTTAGAAGGAGGTTGTGGAGGAAGGAGAAATGGGTGGAGGGGCAGCAACGGGAGGGAGTGGAGGATGGAATGAAAGGATTTGGAGGGATGGGAGGAAGGGGAAGAGGGTTGTGGAGGGAGGGGGGAAGAGCAAGTGGGTTTGGAGGGACGGGAGGGAGAGGAGGACAAGAATTGGATGGGAGGAGAAAGGACCGAGAATTGGAGGGGAGAAAGGGACAGAGGAGAAGGGTTTGGAGGGAGGGAGGGAGGGAAGGGAAGACAAGGGGTTAAGATGGAGGGAAAGGACGGGGGTTGTGGAGGAAGGCGTGTGGAGGTAATAAGTGGAAGAGTAGGGGTGTGGAGGGAGAAAGGGAAGAGCATAAAGGGATGTGGAGGCAAGGGTTTAGAGGGAGGGGAGGAAAGGGTTTGGAGGGATGGGAGGAAGGGAAAGACGAGAATTGGAGGGAGAGAAAGGGGAGGAGAAGATTGGATATTGGATGGAGGAAAGGGTGTGGAGGCAAGAGGGTGTGAAAGGGAAGAAAGTGGCAAAGGGTTTGGAGGGAGAAAGGGGAAGAGGAGATTGGAGGGAGGAATGGAGGAAAAGGCTTTGGAGGGAAGGACGGAAGAGAAGGAGAATTTGAGGGGGAAAGGGAAGCAATTGGAGGGAGGAAGGTTGTGGATGGAAGGGATTTAGAAAGATGCAGTGTGGAGGAACAAGGAGACGGAAGGTTGTGAGAGGAGAGAAAGGCAAGAGGAGGAAGAGGGTGTGGAGGAAGGGGTTTGGAGGGAGGAGAGGGAAGAGGTTTGGAGGGATGTAAAAGGAGGAGCAAGGGTGTGGAGGGAGTAGGGATGGAAGGAATGGGTTTGTGAGGGGGAAGAGGAAGCAAAGGAAAGGGTTTGGAGGGACAAGTAGAAGAGAAGGATGAGAATTGGAGGGAGAGAGGGGAGGAGAAGATTGGACGGAGGAAGGGGGAGGGAGAAAGATTGGAGGGACCAGAGCAGGAAAGGGGTGTGGTGGGAGGAAGGGAAGAGCATAAAGGGGTGTAAAAGGAGGAAAGGGTGTGGATAAAGCAGGAGGATGGAAGGAAAGGGTTTGGAGGGAAGAGGAGCAAAGGGGTTTTGACGGACAAGTAGAAGAGAAGGATGAGACTTGGAGGGAGAGAAAGGGGAGGAGAAGATTGGATGGAGGGAGGAAGGGGTGTGGAGGTAAGAAGTGGAAGAGAAGGGGTGTGGAACGGGGGGAAGAAAGGGAGATTTGAAGGGATAAAGGGGAGGAGATTGGATGGAGGAAAGGGTTGGTGGGAGGGAAGAGGAGCAAAGGGGTTTGGAGGGACAAGTAGAAGAGAAGGATGAGACTTGGAGGGAGAAAGGGAAGAGGAGGAGATTGGATGGAGGGAGGAAGGGTGTGGAGGGAGGAAGTGGAAGATGAGGAAGGGGTTTGGAGGGATGGGAGGGAAGAACAGGGAAGGGATGAGGAGAAAGGGTTTGGAGGGAGTGGGAAGAGGAGGAGAAGCTTTGGATGGATGGGACGAAGGTTGGAGGAGGAGATTGAAGGGAGGAAGGGACAAAGAGAGGGGATGGAAGGAGGGAAGGGAGGGAAGAGGAGAAGGGGTTTGGAGGGAGAGGAAGGGGAGGAGGAGATTGGAGAGAAGAAGAGGGGAGGAGGTTTGGATGGAGGAAGGGTTGTGGAGGGAGAAGGGAAGAACAAAAAGGGGTGTGGAGGGATGAAGGGGAAGATGAGCATAAAGGACGAGAGATTGGAGGAAGGGTGTGGAGGAAGAAGAGGATGATGAGGAAAGTGTTTGAAGGGAAGGGAGGAAAGGGGTGTGAATTGGTAAGAAGTGGAAGAGCGGGAGGAGTGGTTGGGAGAAAGTGAAGAGCATAAAGGGAAGTGTGGAGGCAAGGGTTTACAGGGAGGGGGGAAGGAAGGATGAGAATATGGTGGAGAGAAATAAAGGGGAGGAGAATATGGAGGAAGGGTGTGGAGGGAGGAAGGTGAAGAGCAAGAAGTGGCAAGGGGTGTTTGAGGGAGAAAGGCAAGAGCATAAAGGGGTGTGGAGGCAAGGGTTTAGAGGGAGGGGAGAAAAGGGTTTGGAGGGAGCGAAGAGGAGCAAGGGGTTTGGAGGGATGGGAGGAAGAGAAGGACGAGAATTGGAGGGAGAAAGGGAAGGAGATTGGATGGAGGGAAGGTTGTGGAGGGAGGAAGGGGGAAGGGATTTGGAGGGATGGGAGGAATGGAAAGACGAGATTTGGAGGGAGAGAAAGGGGAGGAGAAGATTGGATGGAGGGAAAGTTGTGGAGAGAGGAAAGGGTGTGGAGGGAGAAAGGGAAGGGCATAAAGGGGTGTAGGTAAGAAGTGGAAGAGAAGGGGTGTGGAGGGAGAAAGGGAAGAGCATAAAGGGGTGGGAAAGGAGGAAGGGGTGTGGATAAAGCAGGAGGATGGAAGGAAAGGGTTTAGAGGGAAGAGGAGCAAAGGGGTTTTGAGGGACGAGTAGAAGAGAAGGATGAGATTTGGAGGGAGAAAGGGGAGGAGGAGATTGGATGGAGGAAAGGGTGTGGAGGGAGGAAGGGAAAAGGAGGAAAGTAGTTTGGAGGGAGGGAGGGAATAGGAGAAAGGGGAGCTATGTGGAGGGAGTAAGGGGTGAGGAGACAAGTGTTTGGAAGGAGAAGGGGAGGAAGAGCAAGGAGATGTGAATGGAGGAAAGGGTGTTGGAGGGAGGGAAGATGAGTAAGGGGTTTGGAGGGACGAGCGGAATAGAAGGACGTGGTTTGGAGGGAGAATAGGGGAGGAGGAGATTCGATGACAGTGATGGGTGTGGAGGGAGAATCAGGGAAGGAGGGGTGATGGAGGGATAGAAAGGGGTGTGGAAGGGATTGAGAAGAGGAAGGAGGGAGGGAAAGAGGGAGGAAGGGTTCATGGAGGGAAGAGTGGAGAAATGAAGGGTGTGGAAGGACGAGGAAGGGGTGAGGAATGTTGAGATTGGAAGGGAGAAAGGGGAGGATGGAGATGTCAATAGGAGGAAGGGGTGTGGAGGGAGGAATGTGGTGAAGGGAAGGAAGGGGTTTAGAGGTTTGGAGGGTACGAAGAGAGCGAAAGGATTTGGAGGGAAGGGGTATCAAGAGAAGACAAGATGTGGTTGTACAAGGAAGGAATGTGTGGAGCGAAGAGAGGGGAAGGTTTTGGAGGGAGAAGAGGGTTTAGTAGGGTGGGAGGGAAAAAGGAGCAAGGGGTATTGGAGGGAGGAAGGGTGTGGAATGAGAAGAGGATTAGGAGTGGGAGAAGGGGATTGAGAGAGGGAGTTTGAACAGAGTTGAGAAGAGGAAGTGGGAAGAGTACAAGGAAGGGGTGTGGAGGGAGGGGAGGGAATGTAGAGTGGAAGGGAGATGAGGAATGTCAAGGGTGGAAGGGTTGGGGAGGAGGAAGAGGTTTGGAGGGAGAAGAGGGAAGAGAGGAGGGAAGAAGAGGAAGTGGTATGGAGGGTGGAAGGGGTATAATAGAGTAAAGGGGTTTTGGAGGGAATTGGAAGGGGTGTGGAGGGAGTAAGAGGAGGGGTATGGAGGGAGGATTGAGTGTAGGGAAAGAGGAGGAAGGGGATTTTGTGGAGGAAGTGAAGTGGGAAGGGAGGAATGGGAGAATGATGGAGGGGTAGTGGAGAGTAAGGTGTAAATGAAGGGAGAGGAGTGGACATGGATAGGTGGGATTTAGAGGGAGGGGGAGTAAAGGGTGTGGGTGGAGGAAGAAAGATGAGGAAGTGAGTGGAGGTAAGAATTTGGAGGAAGGGTGATGGAGGGAGTGGTCAATGAGTGAGGGAGGGGTGTGGAAGAGAGGAAGGTGTGTAGAGGAAGGAAGGGTGATTGGAGGAAGGAGGGGAAGTGCAGGAAGGGTTTGAGGAAGAGTATGTGAAAGTGGAGGAAGGGGTTTAGAATGAGAATGGGGAGGAGTGGAGGGGTGTGTAGCAGAGGAGGAAGGGGAGATGTGAGGGAATGGAAGATAAGAAAGGGCAGTGATAATGAGAGAGGGGGAGAGGAGTGGATGGTGAAGTGGAGATGAGGAAGGGGTTTAGAAGGGGAGGTATGGAGGGAGGGGAGAGAGGAGAGAAGGGTGAGATGGAAGTGGGAAGAGGGGAGAGGAGGGACGGTGTGGAGAGAGGAAGGGGGTAAAGAAGGTATGGAATGGGAAGGGGAGGTGGGAGGGAGGAGGATGAAGTGTGAATGATGGAAGGATACAGGTAGTTTGGAAGTGGAAGAATGGGTGTATGGAAGGTGGAAGTGGTTGAATGGAAAGGAGGGGGGGAGGATGGAAGGGGAATGGATTGGACAGGAGAAGAGGAGGACATTGAGGAAGGGGAGGACGAAGAAGAGGTGGGAAGAGAAGGGGTGTCGCGGGAGGAAAAGTGTTGAGGGAAGAAGGGCATTTGAAAGAGGAGGAAGGTGGGTAGTAAGGAGGAAAGGGAAGATGGTTTAAGAGGGAATTTGAAGGGAGGAAGATGGTGTGGAGGAAGAGAGGTGAAGAGGGAGGGAGGTGTTTTGAATGAAGGAGAATAGAGATGGGGAGGAGAAGATGGAGGGAGGTGTGAAGAGGAAGAATGGGTTGTTGATGGAGGAGAGGGGTGTAGATGAGAGAAGGGGAAGGAGGAATTGATGGAGGAAGGAAGGTGTAGAGGAACATAGGGGTGTGGAGGGAAGGGAGGCAATTTGGAAGGGAGAATTTGGAGGGGTTGATGGGAGAAATAGATAAAGAGGGATGGGGTGTTGGATGGACAGAAAGGGAAGAGTGGATGTTAAGGGAGAATATAGATGGGTGTGGAGGGAGGACAGGGGTATAGAGGGAGGAAGAGGGTTTCGATATATGGGAGAGGGTGTGGAGGGAGGGAGGGTTTTGGACAAGGGGTAGGGTTTTGGAGGGGGAAGGGGGTGTAAAGCTATGTGAAGAGGATGAGGTGTGGACGAATTGGAGAGAGGGGATGAAGAGGAGAGAAAGGCGAGTGGACAACGAGGAGGAAGGGGTTTGGAGGGAGAAGATGGAGGGGATTGGAGGGAGGAAGAGTTGTTGAGGGAGGGGAGGGTTTTGGATGGAAGAGGGATATCAAGGGCGGAAAGGGTATGGAGGGAAGAATGGGTGTGGAGGGAGGCAAGGAGAGGGGTTTAGAGAGAGAAGAGGGAGGAAGGGGTGCTAGATGAAGGGGTGTGGAGGGATAAATGGATTTGGAGGCACAAGAGGGAGGGGTGTTGAAGGACGAAGAAATTTAGAGGGAGAATAGGTGTTTATATGGATAAGTTGGAGGAAAGGGTATGAAGGGATTGAGGGGTTTGGATGGAGAAGAGGGAGAGGTTTGGAATGAGGAAAGGGTGTGGAGGGAGGGAGTTGTGTGAGGGGAGGGGAGGGGTTAAGAAGGAGAAGATGGAGGGAGGAGTTTGGAGAAAAAATAAAAAGTGGTAAAGGGAAGATGGTGTGTGGAGGGAGAGGAACGGTTTAGAGGTAGCACATGGAGGGATTTTGACTAAGTGGATGGGATGTGGAGGGAGGGGAATGGTTTTGAGGGATTAGAGGGAGGGGTTTGGAAAAATGAAGAGGGATGGGTGTAGATGGAGGGAGGGTGTGGAGCGTGGGGAAGGGTTTGCATAGAGGCAAGATGGAATGGTGTAGGTGGGAGCAAGGGGTGTGGAGAGAGGAAGTGGTATAAAGAAATAAGAGGGGGACAGGGTCTTAAGGGATAAAAGGGACGAAGGGATATGGAGGGAGGGAGGAGGGGATTTGTACGGATGGGGTGTGGAAGGAGGTTAGGGTTTTGGATAGAGAATATGAAGTGAGGGATGTGGTAGGAGGGATGTGTTTGTTGGAGTGAGGAAGGGGTGTGGAGGGAGGGGAGATCTTGTTTGGAGGGAGAAGAGGGAGGGGTGTGGAGGGGGATGAGGGAGAGGAGTGGAGGGAGGAAGTGGTTTGGATGGAGGAATGGGCTTGGACTGAGTGAGAAGAGGAAGGGTACTGTAGTAAAGATCCAATTGTTTCCACTACATTTAGGATCAATGATCTACCATAATAGAAAATTTATACATCTCGCAACATGTGTTTAAAATTAAATGTACACAACCATGAGCATTGATTACACCACTTCCACACCATCGATAAAAACTTTGGATGGTAAACTCTTTAATTATACCAGAGATATGAACTAGAGTGGTGGACGAGCAGTTTCTCTTAATAGGACATGTGGGTTAGATTGGTTTCTAAATGTCCATTGAGTGATCCATATTCAAAGCACCCCACTATGTTCTTTGTATTCCATATGGATAAGTTTGACCCCTACCTCAAGGTGTTCCCATGGCCACTTATTGAAAACATGCAACAAACTCAATCGTAATGGAACTTGGGTTGGTGATTACAAACTAATTATAACTCACCAATAGCCCAAGACCTTGAGTTCAAAATTTGGATGGTAAATGCTTTTACCATACCAGAGATATGAATTTTTTTGGTGGAGCATCTCTTACTCTAAGTGGGACATGAGTGTGGGCTTGGGTGCTAAGTGTCTATTAAGTGATTTATATTTAGAGCGCCTTGCTATGTTTTTCTTAGTCTATATGGAGAAGTTCGACTCCTACCTCAAGATTTCCTCGTGGCCACTTATTTAATGCATCCAATGAATTCAATGGGAATGAAACTTAGGTTGTTGATTACAAGCTACTTGTAACTCACCAATAGCCAAAGACCTTGAGTTCAAATATTTCTATGGTAAATACTTGTTATTATACTAGAGATGAATTGGAGTGGTGGAGGAGCACTTTCTCTAAGTGGGACATGAGTTCGAGCTTGGGTCCTTATTTTCCACCGAACGATGTGCATTCAGAGTGCCCTACTATGTTTTGTTTGCTTCATATGGGGAATCTTGACCCCTACCTCAATATTTTCCCATGAACACTTATTGAAAGTGTCCAATGGACTTAATAGGAATTGAACTTAGGTTAATGACTACAAACTAATTATAACTCACTAATATCCCATGACCTTAATTTCAAAATGGTTTTGGTATACTATGGTGAGAGTCGAAGGGAAGATGTAGCATCGTGATCAGAAGCCTAACATTACACCTAACAAAGTGCCTTCCTCACTGACCTAACTATCCTCCACCCATAATACGTGTTTCAGTAAAGTACAATGAGATTCAACCAGAGAAGTAGCATTGGAATCATAATCCTAACATTATGCCTCACAACACACATTCGTCGTTGACTCGACTATCCACCACCCTTATAAGGGTTTTGGTAAACCAAGGTGAGAGTCAAACCGGAGATATAGCACTGAGATCATAAGCCTAGAACTATGCCTAACAACACACCTACGCCACCAACATAGGTATCCTACAGCCTTCTCCAATTCCCATTTTCACTTTGAGAAACCAAGGCATTTGATAACTTTAAAAAATACATTATCAGGTATTATGCCATTATTTCTAACTTCAACTTATAAGTTCTATTTAGGTCAAAGTTCCTTGAGGATGTGTTGTTTATTTGTTTTTAAGGATTAAGGTATTATTTTAATAGTTTTCCATATGTTTTACCTGAAATCTAGGAATTTTTCATCCCCACAAACTTGTCCCCAAGACACGTATCACATTGATTTAGGAAAACATAGCCTCTAGGAAGAGTTTCTATAGTTTTGACATTGTTGATGTTAGTTTATGTTGTTCTATTGTACTTTCATATTTATTTATAAAGTTTTTTCACCTATTTAAACCCTTTAAATAGAAATCATTAAGTTAAATGGGTTGAATTAAAATTATGCTAATTAATATCAATGGGACATGAAAGATTCTTGGAAGTGAATGTGTGCTCTTATGGTCTTTGAGACATGAAGTTTCCAAGATGTGGATGCTTTCGTGTGGCGATTAATACATGAAATTTTAAGTAAGTTTTATATGCAATCCTATGGCATATGATACATTAAGTTTCTAGGAAGTGGGTATGTGTTCATGTTGTTTTTGAAAAATTTTAGGATATCTCCTAGGTTATACAATCATATCAAATATAGGAGATTATGTTTATGTATTTGGAATCATCGTTTTATAATCTTCGTAAGTTAAACTATTAAATAATATAACCAACTTGAGTAGACATGAGGGTCGTGGCTCCTCAGTTATAATTATTGATAAAATATATACCTATTTTTCTCTCCTCTTTTTATGAAAAAGAAAAGGCTAAGCTAGGTTTTGGAGTTGGAAATAGTAAAGTAAGAGGATTAATTTTCCTCCAAAAAGTATTAAGATATCAGAAAAAAGAAAAACCTTGTGATATTAAAAGATTGAACCTCTAGTACTATTGACTCATATTATTCTAAAAAATACCATTGAAAGGTTAATAAACATTATTAGTTAGTTATGAAACTCTAGTGTTTTGTCTCTTTGTTTTTTATTAGATAAGGAAAAAAATAAGGATTAGCTCCTAGGGGATAGAACAAGAGAGGAACAGAAACAAAAACAAACAAGAAAGACAAATCCATATAAGGGTCCCAGAAAAGTGAGTTAAACATGCTTAACTCTTACAACGCAGGATCTGGACCCCCAAAAGGACAAAAAAAGACAGAAAACACAGGGCATCACAGTTCGCCCAAAGTCCGCAAAAAGTTTTGTCTCTTTGTAGTTTTTGTTGTTTTCTTGATATTATAGGAGTGACATGGTCATAGGTTGTTAATGCATGTATCATTTTTGGGGATTTTTTTTTTTGATAAGCCAAAACTATCAAACATGTATGTAGTTTACGTATATTCTATAGGGATAGTAGACTATAAATAACATCATACACATAATAGATAATACAAGTACAAACCTTAAATACCACAAGTTGTGGAATATTAGCAGTTTTGTATTCCTCAAGCTAAGTTCTATTACAATGTTTATAGTTTAGGGAGCCCCTGATGAAAGTGCCCTTACCCCCACATTTTTATTTTATTTAAAGGGAGAGATCCATTGGTTGATGGTTCACACAACCATTGTAATTAACATACAACATATTTTATTAAATATTTTAACAAAATGCTGAAAACAAAACTAACAAAACTTTCAAATTATTTATAATTACCAACTTAACATATAATATTATCCCCCTTTTAGATAAGATGTAGTCCCTTCTAAACATATAAATAAACCATATCAAGAAGAAGAAACATGAGGAGGGGAAAAATAAGAAGTCCACGAATTATTATGGGAATGAGTAGCGTTTGAGAAGAACACTTCAGCACGCATGGCATATAATTGAATGTGTTATTACTACAAATGTTTTTAAGCAATTAGTTTATGTTCAAACGAACACTTTACCATGCATTTTGTTTCCTACATCTTTATGTTTTTCCTCACAGCTCTTGTTTTATCCAATTTCAACTTGACCTATGCATGGTTGAGTTCTTACTCATGTTTGGCCTTGGCCTCATCTTATTTTAGCTCACACTCACATCGAGAAAACTTATATCTTTGTTCTTGTGTAAGTAAGGTAATGTGATAGATGATGTTAGAATTTTCCTTATTGATCCGTTATTTTAATTTGTAGTACTACCAAATCATTGGCCAAATTAGCCTTCTAGAATTTCACATACGTTGTTTCCATATAAAGTATTGTAGAAACAATTATTCATACCTATACATATGATTGATATTCTTTAGGTTTTGAGAATATTTTTTACTAGATAAGTAATGGATTGAGCCATTGTTGTGTGAATTCATTTTTCGTGCATCTCAAGAAGATTGATGTCTGGCCATTCCTAGCTTATGTAGTCCCATATAAATTTGAGACCATGATCTTTCTATAATAACCTTTGGATATGTGTTACTAAATTCATTATCATATGTAATTGTGAACGATAACGAAGCTTCGAAGTGTCCAAGAACATTGGAGATACCTTATACTGCCTATGTCATGGGTCCTAACGTATGCAATAACTGAAACAAGACTGTAAATAGTGTATGTACACACCCAATTTTTCATGTGCTACATTGTCGAACTAGTTTAAAATCCCCAATGATGATAAAATATCAATTCCAATGGTTTTCAAGTCATATTATTTTCTTGCAGTATGTTTTGTATCATACTTGTCCTTTTCTTATCTTTCCTCACTTTTCTTTATCATTTTTTTAGCTTTTCCTTGGCCTTTGTGCTTTAAGTTATGGAACAACGCATGCGGTTACACAACCACCCCAGGGGTTATGTAACAACTGGTCTTCCTTAAGTGGTGGTTACATAATTTCCACAGTGGTTGCGTAACCTCCGGTCTGTGCGAACTTCCATGCGCTTTTTCCTAAGCATTTTCCAACATGTTTTGAACACGTGTCATCTTCTTCAAACTCATTTTTAGCACACATTTCTTGAGAAAATTGGTTGCTCTTGATCTCGTTAGATACATACAAACTTCTCCTTCCCTTATTTCTATTAATTGTGAGTTAATTACCCCTTCTTTAAGTGATGTGACTTTTCTTTCCTACCAAATGGCTTACACCAATTCCCTCCCTTTTTTTCTATAAGAGTAAAGCTTCTACCTGAAGCATTGGTTAAATATTATTATTTTTAATTGCAATGTTATGTTTCATGTAATCCTTCCAAGAAATACAAAAGCAAGCTCAATTTTCTTGCCTTGTTATCCTCTTGGGTGCGTTACTTCCAAATTGCTTGTAAGCCATTTGAGCTCAAAAATTTCTTCATCATTTCTTCCACACAAGCCAACATAATTCCCTGGACTCATTCAAACACCAAATTAGAAAAAAGCTGAGGGAAAAAAAAAACCAACACTGGAATTGTCACAGTTCTACACTTCCAAGTTGGGGATGCATTTTGATTCTTAAAGTTTTCTTTTTTTGAGTAGATCTTATTCCATAATCTGTTACAATATATTAATTCAAAGAAGTATAATTACGGTAGCTTTTATTTATCTATAAGAAGCTTTTATTTAAAGTTGCTTCCCTACCTATCTCTGTGGATTTTCAATGGAATTTTACCTTAAAGAAGCCTCTACACTTGTTTAGTGTTATTTGTAATTTCCCTTATTTTTGTAAGCTTTCGTACATCCTGCTACTTATTCCAGAGAAATGTTAGGGGAAGAACTGCTTATGAGAATATTTTTCCTTCTTCCCGTGACTCTGAGGTAAGAATAGAGGAAGTTGTACATCCAAAAGTACAAATTGGAAAAGTTTTATTTTAATTTAATTATATTAAATCAACTTTGCACCAAAAAATAGCGACATCCGGTTGTTTACTTATTTAGTTATGTTAATTTTCGTGTAGAAGGAATTTCAATTAATTAGAAGAAGTTTATTTCTCTGTGTGTATTTATTTTGTTTTCTAGTAAACATAAAAATACAAAAATATTAGATTAGATTTAATTAATTTTCTTTTATTCCCTTTATTCAAAATCATCAAAAATAACAAAAAGAAATAGATTAGTTTGTTTCATTTGTTAATTAGCTACTGGAAGCACGTAGATTTAATTAAATTCGAGGAAAGTAATTGAATTGATATGATTTAAATATGTTTTTTTCCATTTGTTAAACTACGAATATAGATTTAATTAGAAAGGAACTAGTACATCTCTGCACATATTCGTAGTTGGCTTAGGATTGACCTTGCCCTCATGCGGTTTCTTTGCGAGATTGTTTTTTTGCTTTAGTAGTTTGCACATCCCACATGACCAATCAAGGCCCTCAAGAACTAAGAGATTCTATGTTTAATCCTTGAGTCCCACAACCAAACACAGTTGAATTGTTTGCATACATTGACACGAGCCTTAGAAATTTGGTTTTCCAGACCACACAACTTCCACATGTTATCATCTAACTGCTGCTAGTTTTTAACGTTGAAGTAGACTGTGCTTACAATTTTTGGAAAAGTTAGCGTGGACGAAAATAGTTTCCACAATTTACCCATTTTTCCTAATCACACGTTTCCTCCCACACCTCCATGATCTTATCTGGAGAATTCTACAAGGAAAACACAAGACCATTTCCCCCACATTCCACAACCAATTCAGAGAGTGTTTGATGAAACTAATATTGATTGACTACTTCATGTGTTCATGTTGGAGTATTTTTCTCGTTCGATTCAATTTAATGAGTTAACTACTAAAGAAATTACACAACTCAAAAATGATGGAGGGTATATCTTACCTCAGATGCGATGTGATGAATAAGGGTGTAAAGTAATGTTGGATCCTTGTTGCGGGTTAGATGATAATGCAAATAACAATCAATAGAGAAAGTTAATTAGATAAGATATGCAGGGGCTGCTTGAAAAAGTGGATCCAAAAAGCGTTAACTTCCTTGGTGGTTCTCAACCCCCATTTTAAAATAAAAAGTGATATAAATGATGGATAATCAAATAATATGTAGAAATTGAAGATATACATAATTTAAAAGTAATTAAGAATATACCTAGATATTGATTCGATTGAAAGAACTGAAAATCAAATGTTACCTAGTCTTGGTCGACGACGACCTAGATTGTAACGGTGACCTGGGAGGCTAGATCCAGACTGTAAGATGAATATGTAGACCTGCAAGGGTCTAAGTACTAAATGAAAGGTACATAGGCCCATAGATGGTGGAAATATCCCATAGATGATAACATGAGGCAGGAAAGGTCCGGAAAGTAGCAGAAAACATAGGCTGAAGATGGTAGATTGAGAATCAGGACCCTGGTCAAAGACGACTAGGGTAAAGCAATGACAATTGGGATGTAGGTAGGCTAGTTTTTATGCAACAGACTAAAAAGATGGTGGATATAGTAGACTGAGACAGGGACAAAACAAAATCAGAGGATAAAGAAGGCTTTGGAGATGGAGAACACTATTATAGAGATCCAAGTCGATGACAACTCGAGCTGGGAGATGACGACTCTACTAGAGTGAAGCAAGGCCAAGATTAGATTGACTAAAAAAATAACCTAAAATCACATAAACTAGAATAATAGCTTGATAATAGAGTGACGATGGCTACAAAACCTACAAGATGACAGTCTTAACAAGATAATAGAAAAAATGATATAAGATAGCAGAAAAATCAATATAAACCTCCCAATGTTATGTAGATGATAAAAACGAGCTTGCAAGGGTTGTAAGGGGATTGCTAAGATTCTCTGGTTCGAAGAAGGGATTATAGAATGGAAGAAAATTAGGAAGAAGTCACGCCTCTGTGTTTTTTGTGTTTTGCGTTCTTCTTGTTTGTCCTTTGGGAAATGAATGAAGTTATTTTTATAGGGTCGATGACAATTAGGCTAGGTTGCCGCTGCTTACGGGGAATGTTTCCCCAATGGGGCATAATTTTTCATTTTTATTGGGATTTGACGTTTTTGATGAGTATAAAAGCTACTTTAAAGCATGCAGGTGGGATTAGGTTATTTTTGATGAGTCATGGGTAGTTAGGAGATAAGGATAGGTAGGATAAAAGCATAAAAAAGCAAGGGGATATAGATATAGAATAAAAGCATCTAAAATAGAATGTTTATTAGAGATGTGGATTGATCAATTAATTAATTAATGTCTTTTAATGTGGATTATAAGTTCTAGGATAAATGAGAATTAAATTAAATAAAGGGGGGATGGATGTAATTAAAGAGGGACCTAGATAGGACCCTAGAAAAATATGCGCACAGAGGTAGACAAGTATAGAGATACCGATTTACAGTGTCTACATTTTGCCCCTTTTTGCTAAGTTGTTTGCGATAGTAAGCCATGAGACAAAAATGATTGGAATTGACGAAATATAGATGATTATCTCCCCCTCAAACGAGGGATCAATGATGCCGTAGGGAATCGATGACGCATTTAAAAAAGATAGATGAAAAATGGCGGGTGGGTAAATAAAATGGATATAATGATTACCAAGCAAAAAGGAATCACAATAACGATAAAAATATGGTGGTGACTCCAATATCACATCGGTAGAAGGAAATTGCGGTCTCAAAGAAAATTAGCTACAAATTTCTATGGACCATTGAGTGGGTGAAGATTACTATAGTATGGATGGAAAACTGGGATGACCAACGGGTCATAGGTAAACATCAAAGTATGTACATCTAAATGCAAAAGGTAAGTGAAATCATTCGTACATGAGGAATTGAGAGAAAAGGTATGCATCCATAAGGGACAAGGATGAGAAGTTATGGTGCCCCAACATAGGACATAAAAAATGGCCATGAAGGCAAAATGAAAAAATGGGTGATGAAATAACATGCCCTAAGGGGGATAAAATTATGGCCACAAGGTGGACTTTGTGCACAAATTTTATAGGATTGTATCAAAAAATTCCCGAGGAGGGAATAAATATGGTCTAAGAGGACTTTGAATTTGTATAAATTAATGGTTTGAATGTAGAATTAAAATGCCTGGAGGGAAGATGAATATAGCCACATATGTGGACTTTGAGAGTAGATTGGATGGGATTGAAAAAAAAATGCCCAAAGGAGGAGTGAATATGACCCGGTGGGACTTCAAGATGATGTGAAATATTGATATAAAATTCCCTAAAGGAGAATAAATATGGCCACAAAATTGGACTTAAGATGAGGTAGACTGGATAATATTTGACAAAATAGATTTAATAAAGCTATATTAAATAACTAGGGTGTAATGCATGAGATAAGATATTTTAATTAATGAAGATGTGACCAAAGGGTATGAACAATGCTACGTCATCGAGGAACATGTGAGGAAAGGATGATTCCGAACACACATGAGGTAAATAAGAAGGGGATTCAGGTAACACATGACACATGCAAACGAAACAAATTTTATCATATAACCAACGATAGTTAGTCATACCAAATATCATGATGAATGAAATGAACTCGTAGACCTAATGTCAACATGAAAAAGGGGTTGGAAATGTAACTTGTACGCAAGAAGAGGGTTCTTTAAAAGAGGTGTCCCTAAAACTATGCCTTAGCTCTGGGAAGGGAAAAGATCAATCTGAGCAATGTGGGAAGTTTATTGAGAGAAATTTGATCGATGCGGGAAGATTTCTTAGGATGCTAATGGAAGGATGATCAATGCAGGAAGCCTTTAAACGCTAGATAAGGAGTAGTCATCCTTCGAGGATATGGTCTAATTTATATAATATATATATGACAAGAATAATATGATAGTCGTCCTTCGAGGGATCAGTCTATTTATTTTGATTTTACTTTTTACTTTGATTTGAATTCTTCTCGTTTTTTTGTATGAACAACTGTCCTTCAAGGGATCGGTCTGTTTTTGATAACTTTGAGTTTTGAGCAAGAACATCCACGATTTTTTATTTTTACATGGGGGAGTTGGGACTAAGTAGACCACTTAATAGGGGATAATGAATGTACAAGAGACACCCCTGGACCATTTTAATGGTTCCAATAGGTGAATGAGACGGTGATGGATGTAATGATCATGAATTTCTCACTAAGAAGTGAGAACCTATCCATAAGGAATATGTTACAGGAAGAGTCATGGTGCCCATATTTAAGGTCACATCTAGAAAGTGACGAAAGACAAAATAATTCTAAATCATCACGATGAATTATGGAAGAGGCTAAAATGGAGGAATAATCTAGACATATAACAAAGAGCACTAGAAGACATGCTAATAGTATAATGGGCACAAGTGCAATGCATTAAGAGGTTCCACTTCTAGTTTACCATCAAGGGAGGCCAACCTTTCCATGAAATTTCCTCATTAAAGTCACATTCAAGATAGGATTAGATCTTGATAGGATGGGATATGATGAGATAGATAAAAAAAGATAAAATTATATGATACCTTTCAAAAAGAGAGGAAGCGAGATAAAGATATGCATCTTGGAAAGATGAAAAATTGCCACAAAAGCGGGCTTATGACGAACAAGATGGTTCCCCAAAAGAAGCACAAATATGGAAATAAAGGTGGAATTTGAATGAAAAGGATTGAGATATGGCGCCCCAAATGAGGGTTAAGTATGGCCTCAACAGTGGACTTTGATGAAAATATGAAACAATATGGCCACAACAGTGGACTTAAAATGAGATGAAGATTTAGAGAAGATTAATTTGGATTTAAGATTGGATGAGATATAATAAAAACGACATTGAAAGTTAAGTCCCCTAGAATCAAGAGAGGTATTAGACGAGTTGATGGGGATAAGATGCGAAATGATCAAAAGTGTAGGGAAGGAGCTCCCCTAACGAAAGAGACTATATTAGATGTAGATGATTTGGATGTGGATGATAGTGTGTATACCAGAAGATATTGGATGGGATTATTGATTATAACCTTATATTTGGATTGGATAGATGGTTGGGGCTCATAGACATGATTGACAAGGTAAACAATATCGATAAGAAAGGGAGGACCTTTTGTAGGAGGGATGATATGCGAAGGAGTGGACGAAGGAGGAGGCTTAATAATTTTGATGGATGGAATACAAATTGGACTGGTTGTGGATGGGGAAGGATTTTCCCCCTGCATGAGGAAATCATATTTCTTAATGAGGTCATAGATGATGGTCTGAAAGGCCTTAGAATGCTCAATGTCATGACCCGACGCATGATGATAGGCATAAATGAAATTATGATCAAACCATGACGACTTCATATGATGTGAATTAAAGGCTTTGGTGGGGGAACTGTGATTACAAATATTTGGATTAAATGACTAAAGATCTCTGTGTAAGTTCCAAAAGAGGTGGTTTAGGGAAGAATATTCTTCTGAGGATCGATAATAGGTTTGGTCTTAGGTACAAATGTATATTAGATGGGTAAATTAGGCTTCTTAGATGACAAACCAGATTTTGGAGGAGGATTAAATTGTTGACATTTGGATAGAACGTTGAGAGGTGGCTTAGATGAAGGGCCTAGCCCTAGAATACATGAGGGTGCTCTTAGGATGGAAGTTTGACGTTGGATTTTTGAGAACAGGGAATACTTGACTTCTTATGAGGATGTATACGAGACCTTTGGAGATGTTTACTAAGAGTCTTAGATTTTGATTAAGAATATTTATCCTTGGTAGGGATGATAGTAATCTCAACTGGAGGATCGAAGGGTTGCATTGTAGGTTTTAGATTGGTTGATGTAGAATCAGTTGATTTTGTAGAGAGATAATGAATCCCCTTGGTGTTTTTTGTAGGTAGAGGTTCTTGTTTCATAAATGTTGCGAGGGGTATCATTGATGTATTTGAAAATTGAGAGGATGTGAGTGGTGCGGTAGTGGTTATAGATGTCGATATAGGACTGGATGTTGGAGAAGGAGTGGGCATAAAAGATTGGGATGGAATGGATTATTTAGTCATATGTAAAGATGTAGGTACATGTGTGGAGATAGACATTAGGATAGTTTTGAGTGGGGTGATAGAGGTACATGTGGTAGAAATGAGTGTAGTTGATTTTGATGTGGGATTGATTGATCTAGGTGTAATAATAGGTGTGTTTGATGTAGATGTGGGTGATTGGGATGTGAGAGGTGTAGGAATATGTGTGGATATAAAGGGGACTAAAATAGGTGTTAAAGATGAATCCAATGTAATAGATTGGGGCATGATATGAGTGGACAATGTAGGACGTATAGTCAAATTTGATACAAATGTGCTAAGGGTAGGAGTAGATATAGATATAGGACAGGTAATAGAAGTTGACAGAGGTGTGATAGTTGTGGATACGATAGGTGTTAAATAAGGGGTGGGAATAGTGTCCAAGGTAGAAACATGTGGAATCATTGATGAGATAAGATCTTGATTGATGGTGTAAATGGGATAAGCATTTGGTATTTGAGATGCAGAAGGGGTGGCTTGATTTTTTGTGGTCGATTAGGAAAAATTTTCCTAATTCCTTCGAGGGTTTGGTTAGGTGAAATGGTGGATTTGTCTATTGGAATATCCCCCTAATTTATAAGTTTCTAGACATGATCTTTGAATGAACGAAAATGCTCAATTTCATGAACTTTGAATTGATGATATTTATAATCATGGGCTTCGTGATACCAAATGGAATTAGGTCGCGAGTCGTCCACAGGTAATTTGGGAGGATGTTGGATGGAGTGTACTTCCATCAACTTGTCGAATAATTAACTATAGGATTCCTTCAAGGGGATATAGTTAGGAGATGGTCTAAAATATATTTGTGAAGAATCCATGTGAGAGCCAGATATGGATGAAGATTAGAACATGATGGTATTAATGGTAGTTTTAGACTTGTCGTTATGTGTAGTAGGTTTGATGAACTTGGTCTTGGGATTTTCTAATCAAAGCTTAAGTTGGCCTTGCTCAAGGGTGGGAGTTTCAATTTTGCAATCCATGGTGAAGGATAATTTGGAAATATTTGATAATTTGGAATGCAGAAGAAAGATACTTCACAAAATAACCTGAGAAAAGATTGATGAATTTATCTTTTGGAAGGGTAAACAATAATTGAATCATAATTCCACACCATCGCATAAAAAAATATGATAGACTCGTCATCAAACTTTATAATGGCATATAAGTCATTGATAGTGATTTTGTCCGCAATATTAATCAAAAAATGTTGTACGAATAATTGCGCGAGTTGGGTAAAGGAGAATAATGTTGAGGAATCTTATTGTACTAATCCAGTGCTGGACCAACCAAAGATATAGGGAAGGTACAGAGCATATGTTCCTAATCATGTGCGATAAGGTAACATGCAATTTTAAATGTGCAGAGATGTTGTTGGGGATCTTCCTTGTTGTTGAACTTGGGAATCTCAAAATGAGGATGGTAAGGTTTGATTGGAACCGATGGATGAATGGGTTCATTATAGATTTGTTCGGAAGATAATGTAACCTTGGGTCCCAAGGTAATGGCCTCTAGACTAGCCAGCCTATTCATTAAGGTATGAATAGGATCATTCGATGTGATGATAGGTTGGGATTGTGGTTGTGTGGCATGAAAAGTAGCTTGATAAGGCAGTTAATAAATTTTTGGATGTGCGGGTGTTTGGGGAATCATTTGATAATGATTAATATATGTCATGGGTTGAGATTGGATAAGTTTCTGCAATGATTAATGTTAACAAATAGGGAGATGATGTGATTGTTGAGATTGGGCAAGTTGTTGCGGCAAATGATGAGTGGGGATATAAGTGTTAAGAGATTGATATGGTTGGCACATATGATGGGTAGGAATGTAAGTGTTAATTGGTTGAGATGGTTAGAGCATATGAGGGGTAGGAATGTAAGTGTTAAGAGGTTGAGATTGTTGGATTGGCATACTAGTAGCAAATGGAATAGGGATAAAGTTGACATAAAATGACGTGGGTGGAATGGGATCCACTAATTGAGTAGATTGATAGGATCGAAATATTGTGGTATTTTTATAGAATAAGAAGTCATAAATGGGGTTGGAAGGAGGTCCAAGAGTTTTTAAGAGAGCCGGAGATGGGGGTGTAGTTGGTTTAGAAAGGTTAGATTGATGAGAAATATGAGGATAGCTTCTAAGGTGGGGATGATTTTGGATGACATGGTATTCATAAGCTGAGAAAACGGAGACTAAGGGGTTTGGTAATGGACGGTATGGTATCAATTTTAGAATCTTATTGGGAGAGATCATTAGAGGAAGGAATTTTATTGGATGGAGTAGATTGTTGTGGTTTTTTGACTTGAGAAAGAGTGACAATAGGCATGAAATAGATGAACATTTGGTTATGTGATTTGTTAACAAACAAATCAAGCAACAAGTTTCTTATCATCATGATTAATTAGAATATGTGTAAAGAAAAAAAAGGATAATAATGATTCCTAATAAATGATAGTCTAAGGATGGTTTCAGGTAGTTTTGGCTATGGAAGATTTCAGATGGCTTGCTATTGGGTGATGAAATCCCAATCAGTCAACTGGGTAAGGAAATGTTTTGATGTGTTAATTGATGTGTGAATTTTAGCTTGTGTCTGAGGACTGTGAAATGCAACAAGTTAACCTCCTACTTAAGCTATGTGAGAAAACAATATGCATAATGAGCCATTCTTTTTAAAACCAAATCGAAATGTGACGTTCGATGAAGACACACACAGGAAATGGAAATATGATGTAGAAAGGAGAAAGTATGGAAAAAAAGAGGAATACCTAGATAAATATTTTCCTTTCTATCTAAAATTTAAATGAATTGCAACCTAACATTCGAATTCAACACGAGAAAAAAAAATCAGGGCCTCATGCTATAGTGTTAGTAGAAGACACAAGAATCAAGAAAATAGAAAAAGAAATGAAAAAAGGATCACCTAAAGGGTGGTCCCACTGGGCATGCCAAGAATGTTGTAGTATTTTCTCATTTCATTCAATTTAATGAGTTAACTACTACAGAAAGTACACAACTCAAAAATTATGGAGGGTTTATGTTACCTAAGATGCATTGTCATTGATACAGGTGCAAAGTGATGATGGATCCTTGTTGTGGGCCCGATGATCCTGAAAATAAGAATCACTAGAGAAAATTGATTGATATGATATGTGGGGGCTATCCGAAAAAGTAGATCAGAGAATAATTCACTTTCTTGGTGGATGTCAACCCTCGTTTTTAAATAAAAAGAGATATAAATGATGGATAATCAGATATCATGCAAAAACTGAAGAAATACAGAATCTAAAATTAATTAAGAGCATACATAGATACTAATTTGATTGAAAGAGATGAAAATAAAATGTTACATGGTTTGGGTTGATGACGACCCAGAATCTACAGAGGCAGGTTGACGATGACCTGAGAGGCTGGATTTTGATAGTAAGCTCAATATGTAGACCTGCAAGGGTCTGAGTGAAAAATGGAAGGTACAAACGCCCATAGATGTTGGAAATATCCTACAAAAGATAACTAGAGGCAAAAATCTCTAGAAAGTAGAAGAAAACATAGGATGAAGAGGGTAGATTGAGAATTAATACCCTGGTCGATGGAGACCAAGGTAAATTGAAAACGACTGGGGTGCAGGTAGGTTAGTTTTCATGCAGAAAAGTAACAGGATGATAGATCTGACAGACTGAGATAGGTAAAAAACACAAGTAGATGCTAAAGAATGCTCTCGAGATAGATAACACAATTATCGAGAGCCGATTTGACAATAAATCAAGATAGGCGACAACGAATCTAGTATATTAAAGAAAGGCTAAGATTAGATTGACTAAAAAGGAAACCTAGAATCACATAAACTGGAAGAATGGCTTGAGAATAGAGTGACGATGGCTATAAAACCTGCAAGATGTTAGTCCTAACAAGATAATAGTAGAAATCATATAAGATAGCTGAAAAATAAATGTAAACCTTCTGATGTTATGCAGACGATCAAAACAAGCTTATAAGGGATGTAGGGGGATTGCTGAGATGCTCTGGATTAATAAAGGCATTACAATATGGAAGAAAATCAGGAAGAATTCACTCCTGTGTGTTTGATATGTTTTGTGTTCTCCTTGTTTGTCCTTTGGGAAAGGAAAGAACTTGTTTTTATAGAGTCAACAGGGACTAGGCTCGGTCATCGTTGATTACGGGGAAAGTTTCCCCAATGGGGAAAACTTTTTTATTTTGACCCGGATTTGATGTTTTTGATGAGTAGAAAAGCTGCTTTAAAGCATGCACGTGGGATTAGGTTATTCTCGATGAGTCATGGGTAGTTATGGGATAAGGATAGATAGGATAAAATCATAGAAAAGAAAGGGGATTTAGATATATAATAAAAACATCTAAAATAAAAGGTTCAGTAGGGATGTGGATTAATTAATTAATTAAGTAAAACTAATTAATTAATGTTTATTAATGTTGATTACAAGTGATATGATAAATGGACATTTAATTAAATAAAGGGGGTGGACGTAATTAAAGATGGGCCTGGATAGGACCCTAGAAAAATATGCGCACACGGGAAAATAAGGGTAGTGATACTGATTTAAGGTGTTTAAATTCCATTCTCCTCGACCGTTCCATTACACCCGCCCAAGTGAGGTAAGCATTCATTGCTTTAGATGAGAAGATTCCCACAGTGCTCATTGAGGACATTAGATTTCATTGATCATTTGTTAGATATTTTCACCCATTTTCATATATTCCTCCCATTAGCATTATATATCCTTCACATAGCCATCTATCCATTTCATTATCAATGTCCTAGCACGACCTTGGGAGGTCACGTGCACTTAAGATCACGTGTTGATTTTAAGACTTAAAAAATTGGTGAACCTGACATGAAGGATTAGTTACTTTTCATTTCCATTATTTCTTCTCTCTTTCATCAACCCTTCTCCTCTCCCATTATTCTATGGGTATTCATAACCCCCTGAATATGTCAGGTCAAGAATATGTTAGGCATTTTTTTGGTCTTGAGGTGTATTATTACGACATGGGTATGCAACAGTTTCCATCATTATCTAGGTGGGATGATAATTACTCATCTAGCTTGCCTTCTCCTCACACTCCTCCCCAAGGGACCAACCATGATTCATTAGTTAAGATTGAGGAGATTGAACTGTGTTCAATGAAGGGTTTTGCAAAAGCTATGAATATGGGGCAAGAACTCTCAAGAGATCCCAAAGCCTTGTGGAAAGTCCCTCAATGGACCATCTGATAAGAAGTAAACAAGGTAATCTACTTTGCATGCATTAGATGTAAGCAAACAATAAAATTATGCAAATTAGTGAACATCTATTCTTTGAAAGCTTATTAAAAATGTGCCTAATAAGGAGACTAAGCAATCAGTTGTGTTTTTGAGAGAATGGGAGCTCACCATTAATGGATTCAAGGCCAATGGTTCTTCCCATTTACTACATAAGCTTGGTGTGTGCAACAATGGTGAAGGAAACTAGCTCAATAAATGGAATGAAATCTAAGTCCTAATAATGCTCTAATTTGGTTTAGAGGGAGAAGAGCTCTTAGGAAATGAGAGGGGGGAGTAGGGTATTTATATTTTTCATTTGAGAGAATGAGAGGATTTTTGGTGCATGTGGGATCAAAAAGAGTCCATAAGTGGTTTAGGGGAGGTTGACCATGGTTAGGACTAGTTAACCTAGGTTAGGCTAATTAACCCTATTTCGAGTGAAATTAGGGTTCTGGGAGGGTTTTAAAAGACATGATCAATCCAATGAAGTGGATTGATATTCCAGGGGACTAATAGAGGTGGAAAAGAAGGGGAATTTAAGAATATTTATCCATAAATAGGTTTATAATAACTTGTTTAATTGACTTTTTAGAGGAAAGAGACCATAAAAGGGTCAAATAATGAGAGTTAGATAGATCTAACTGACGAGGTGTTGTCAACTTGTAGGAAGAGGACTAGCTAGGGCCATATTAGGAATAATAGTGCTTTGGTAAAACTAAAGGTGTTTAAATTTGCCCCTATTTGGGGTGATGTAAGCTACATCACTTCAAAGAAATTAGACAAGCACAAACGAGTAGAAAAATAATTCTTTGAAGGGGTAGAAGAAAAACTAATAGGACGAAGGATGCCCCCTCGAGTGTCGATGGGGTGATGGAGGAATTCGATCGACAATCGAAAAAGAACAGATAAGAGAAATTGGGTAGAAAGAAGATGAAAAATTAACAAGGAAAAAGGGATATTGAGCTATCCACAAACCAATGTTTTATAGAACAATGCATAATCATCATTTTGCTTAGAATCCTCATCATCGGTCCTGATTAAAATGTAAGCATGTGAAGGAGGCATACAATGAATTGAAAAACCAAGATACAAACAACCGTCATATTCTAAGAACAGCTAACTCCATGCAACATACACGAATGCAATGCAATACGAGAAATAAACAATCTCACCTAACAGGGAAGTAAGTACAATCACACACAATTAAACCAACAACGTTCAAAATAGTTGCACAAATATTTTTTTATCAAGATGTATTCCCAAATGTTCTGAAAAAATGATAAGGGTGAAGGATGAGACCCCAAGCAATGTGTATATGCAAGGGAAACAATGGAGGAAACTTCGGTCCAATGAAAAAGCAATGTGCATGATGAAAACAGTACCAGGCAACTGACAGTGCCCCAGAGTACAGACGAAGTAAGTACCGTAGCTTTTGTAGATGATTTGAAGATTCATATGATCCACGAGTCATTGTTTAAAAAAATATTCGAAAATGCGAGCAAGATATGGGATGAGTGCCATGAGAGAGACATAGATTTCAGCCGTAGATGAACGGTTTACCAATTTTCAATCTATTTCCGAGGTATTTCAATGTTTTTGGTTTTTTAAATAGCTTTCAATTTTTTTATTTTTTAGATTTTTTATCGGTCCGAAGAATTTTAAAAGATCAAAGATCTTCTAAAAGTATGCGCAAGGGCACTAGTGGGAAGGCGAGGCTGCCAGAGAGCCAAAATATATTCCCACAAGAAGAAAGACAGGTCGAGAATAATTTCCTTAAAATAAATTAATAAATAATTATCACGATGGATGAAAAAGAAATAAAAAATAGAGGAAGAGGTTGGAAAGGGCACCTGAAAGGTTCATACATCATTTCAGTGCGACAGAGAAGTAACCATAGGGTGGCACAAAGTGCCCCAGTGTGTGAAAATTAGCAAAAATAATTATTTTAATACAAAAATAATTATCACAGCGGATAGAAGAAGGTTTAGAACAATCACGGTGGATAAAACATGCCCCCGGGGCATCGCAACGGGTTAATATACCCACCCGGGGTTGGTAAATCAATCACGACCAATTTACGTTTTACCAGAGCTCTTGCAATTTTTTTTACCGTGAGTGAGAGCAACATACCTAGAGTGAGATGGCGAGAATACCGAGCAGGAGGAGGCGCGCAGATCGCATTCGAGAGTTCATGCAAGACCCAACGGATGGACCCTACGTGAGTGTCCTATCCCTCTTTGTCTTTGACGCATTTAATGCTTTTTAGGACTTTTTTAGGGTACGTAGGGGAAATTTGACGCATGCACGTGGGCGTATGCGTCAGTTTGGCGGGTATGCACATGTGCATGTGTCAAAAACACATAGAGACGCGCATGTCCATACAATGATAGTGGATGTGCACACACACACTCGTCAGGAGGGAGAGTTGTGAACGCATGTACGCATGTGTTGTACTGGGGGCGTCATCGTTGGTAGGTGTCAAGTGGAGCCAGAATAGGTATGTGCATGCGCACTCTAAGGAAGGCACGTACATGTCACACTGGGCGCGTATGCGCTCTGTGTGGCCTTTCTCAGATGGGGAGAAGATTGAGGAGGTGCGTATGCATTGGCAGGGGCACATATGCGCTGAAGAGGACGCACAGGTGCCAGTAGAGGCACGCAGGCATTGGACAGAAGGGGGGAAAACAACCTATTAGTAAAATAGCCAAGTATGGAAGAATATAGATTAGATTAGTGTAGAAGAAAAGAATAATTAGTAAGCTAGATGACCTAAAGAAGCATTTTTCCTTAGAAAAACTAGATAGAAATAAGCAAATGCCTAACACTTGTGTTGATTTTGTAGTGTATATTACCTGTTCTTCAGACTCACGAGCGCTATGGCCGGTTAGCAGTGATAGAGGCGTAGTTTGACGATGATGACCAAGTGATATTAGACAGTCTCTTATATGTGACAAGATTGAATCACGTTGTGGACATGCCCCAAATCACATTAGATTATGGCCTGCTAACGGCCATAACAGAGTGGTGGCACAGCGAGAGCCAATGTTTTTGGCTCTCGACTGGGGAGATGACTATTACTCTGGAGGATGTGTGGTGGATCATGCGGGTCTTGATCTAGGGTCAACTTATCCAGGCTATGAGCCACTGAATTGATATTCAGTGATACATGGTAGATTTTTTTGGTGTCCTGACGATACCACGGCATGGGATGAGCATTAGGCTATCACGGTGCATTGATGCTAGATCTAGATCAGGTGGTGTTTTATATGATGGCATTTTTCGATGGAGTTTTACTCCCTGACAAGACTGGTGCTTCCTTTCTACTTAGTCCCCTGGGAGTGATACACGGGTTGGTAGTAGGAGAGACCTACTGCTGGGGTCAGTGCATCCTAGCACATTTATATTAGGACCTTCATTTGATTACCTACTATTGTCAGAAGATGGTAGGACTAGTCCTCTTGCTTTAGATTTGGGCGTGGGACCATATTTCCGTTGGTCGCCCTTTAGGTGATTTGAGAGCCCTTCTCGAGGAGCCTTCTATGATGGGCTGGGTCCTGACAGGGGCTGATGTGAGGCCATACATGGGGGATGCGTACCACTATCGGCGTGAGTTGGATGAGCTACAATAGACTTCCATTGTATGAAGGCCCTTCAAACATTTCTAGTGGCCCGAGGACGGTTTAAAGCTCAGTACTGCCACAGTGGAGCACTTTATATTAGGTAGCCGCAACTATATGCGGGAGTTATAAATGGTGGATTAGTGTCAGCGGCAGTTTGACAGTGTCTAGGATGTTCCTAGACAGAATAGGTGGTACGTGCGCATGGCCCAAGAGTATTTTGATATGGGACCACATATTGCTTGTGATAGAGTACTGGCCAGTTTCAGATAGAAGGTACTTGCTATGTGGGTGCCACTAAGATAGATTAGAGATCTGGGAACTACGCCTGAGTATGTGCCATGGTATCATGGTTTGCTTCCACATCGTTTGACTATTTCCATGGTGGTGTATAACGCCAGTGTGAGAGCTCCTAGAGTGGGCCTCCTTGTAACGTCTTGATTTTTATAAGCTATTATGATAATCTCTTTTCATGATGTTGTAACTATGGAAATGAGGCTAATTATGTTAAGATATATCTTTTAATCTTGAAAAGGAATGTGTTACTAATCTGGACCCTTATTTACTGTAATTTGTTTACTTGGGACGGAGGTTATTATAACTTGTGTTTTGCAAGTGTGAGACAACATACTTGTTTTTATGTTTAATGAACTCTTATTGTTGATTGATAGCACACCTTGAATCAATTCCATTGATCCAAGGTATGTTGTGGCCTTCTTTGTGATCACTTTGTCGATTTACTTTCTAAAGGAATGAAGTCTGAAACCAAACTGAAGGTTGTTATAAATGTTATAGAACTTGGTTACAGGTATAAATATTCGGTACCTTGATGCCAATGGAAAAGGTTCGATTCCCCGAACTACATACAAGTTGTAACGCTAGACAGCGTAAGACAATAAGAGTGTTGGTGCAAGCGAGCACAGGTATAGATATGTCGAACATAGGAATAAACGTCCTGCATTATGCTGAATGTGATCGTAAGTTGTAAAACTTACTAAGGAACCTATTAACTAAAACACTATGGGAATTAAATTCTAACCTATAATTATGTTTTAGCGTATAACCTAACTACTACCCTATGTGGATTTTAAATTGCATAAGGAATTTAAAATATGTTGCAAATCCTAATGATTTGAGACTTAGGTGAAAAACCTAACTATGGACAATGCAACCTAAACTATTGCTAACCTAAAAAGGGGACCTATGGACCCATGTGATGAAGCGGATAAGAAGGGAAGGTTAGAAATTGATTAAGGACAGTAAATTATGTCCTTGCAGTTTCCAATGCCAAGTTTTGCGGGAACATGGAAAAGTTGGAGATATCCAACTAGCTATGTAGCTAAGAAGCAATTGCATGCAAAATTTTAAAAATGAAACTCGCCAACCCGAGTCGGTGATGGCGTGGAAATAAAAAAAAAAGGTATTGCATTCAATGCATTAATGGTCTTGGTCTTAGCGACCAATTCACCTTGGAAAGAGGATAGAGGAAAATTTGACGGTCATTGTGTTCTTTCAGGTTTTGAGACTGCTCTGCATTTCTTTCATGGTTCTTTCGAACCTGCTACTATTTTGGTTATTGTTGTTGTTGTTTGGAGTAGCCACGACTATTTTTGAGCCTGTGGAAGTTAAGAAATTGTTGGGAGATCCTTGTTGTTGTCGCCGTGGAGAAGAATAGCTCCTGTGGGCGTGGTTTTCTTCAAGCCACGAGAAAAAAAAATTACAGACATGTTGAGCCCTTCTCCTTAAACCGTTTTGCTCTTGTTTAAGCATCTTCATTAAAAGAACTCTGCTCTTATGTTGGGTGTTTTTGTAAAATGGAATTGATGATTCAATTAATGTGATTTTCGTGTTGAGATGCCTGTTGGGAATGAATACGAATTGGGTATTTCTTTGCAAAGTGAGTAAATGAAATAAATCTGTCCTTGCTATATGAGTTTTGTTTGACAGTATTGAGTATTCGTTCCTATTACCCATTATGGGTTTGAGTTGATGAATGTACTAGCTGTGTGAGTATTGTTTTATGAGTTCTGTGCATTCTTGTAAAAAAATGAAATGAGAAAATGATTCGGTGTGACCTCTGGTTTGAGCTGTCATTATAAAACAAAAACGATTTGGGTATCCTGTTGCGTTTTGAAGATAATGAGTGTTTTCCTTACTGAAATAATTAATGAAACGAGTTTTCTCTCTCTGTTGTTTTGAATTCTAAAAGTAATGGGTAATAGGGTTTCATTGTGCATTATGGGTTGATCTTGCTGAAGGAAATAACAATGTGCAAATTGTTGTCTATGATTTGTGTGCGCTAATGGATATGGAAAGCCGTAAAAATGCTGGATAAGACTTTTGTATGACTATTTCTCTTGTCATATTACAGCGTACGGCGTATGAATCCTTCCAGGGACAGTAAGATCATAGTAGCATCTTTACATTGTTTGTTCTAGTTGATATGATGTTTTACCTGCTTGTTCTTGATATTCGTATATGACTGTTTGGAAAGAAGTTCTGGTCTGAATAGGAACAGGGTAGTCAGTCTATAGAATGGACTGGGTAGAGCATACAATTTATATTTTGTGTGCAGTTGAACTCAATGAAATATATATACATATATATAATTTATGGATTGAAAATTCTTCATTGTCTTCATTGAAACGGAATATGAGTGGAATTCTTACTTTGTTGTTTGGAAAGCGAATTCTTTTATTATTACGGTGATAGCATGATTTGTTGTTGTTGTACACTCTATTTGTTGATGTCTGGACAAGAATGTCTGTTGGGTTAAAAAAATTAAAAAGGAAATGATTTTTATTAGAGGTGTCATTGATACTGATACTTACGGACCAGATGCAAATGAATTCTGGCATACTCCCTGGAATGGTAATTAGTAATTTTTGAATACTGAAATATATTTATTCAGAAGGAATCACACTATTGGATCAGGTCTGTTCTAAATAGTTGATATTCGGTTAGGCAGTGAGAAGAGGTAATATGATTCTTCTTCCTTCATTTGATTATTGACTTTATTTGCTCTCTCTGGCTATTATCATTGATTGATATCACTTCTTGTTTAATTCATCCAGTGCAATTGTAATGTAAAGAAAGAGGAAATTGGGTGGTTAATTTGAAGTAATGATTAATTCTTCTCTTATTCAGTTGAAATTCTATATTTGATATTGAAGGTGTTTTTTACTGCCCTAAGTGTAAGCATCTGCATTTAATTATTGTTTTCCTTCTTTTCTGATTTGAAAGAAGTATTATGCTATTTGATGAATTTTGAGAAATGACACCAGTGTTTTCATGGTGAATGATTACTTTTCTCTTCTGCATTTGATCGTTTGAAATTAAATGAGTAGTACGAAAGAGAAGTAGTTCTGTTTGAATTCTTAGTTAAAATTTATCTCTTGAAAATTTAACTATTATAAGGAAATGGAATTGATAGCAATTGCCTTAGAACAGTATCATATACATATGTGTATTAGTTCTTACAGATGCTTTAATCCGGTACTATTAGAGGAAATTACTTCTTGTAGTAATTATTTGGGAGAAAGTTAGTAATATTTTTGTCTGATTGTGATGGTAAGTAGATGATTGGGTTATTAAGTTGTTCATCCTTATCATAACTTAATTCTTGGATGATGTCCATCTCAATTTATTAATGTTTCATAAAAGAAGGGTTCTTTTATCGAGACATTTAAGAACACCTCATTTTAATGATAAGTGCTTAATATGCTCAGTTCGATGAACTGACCCATGCAAGTAAATTTTGCAGATGGTTTCCTTGAGTAAAAATGAAGACATGTTGTTTTCTGATGCTTCTTCTGAGTAGCTAAGGATGGATCGTATTTGATAGCTTATTATTCCTCTATGAGGAAATGGGAAAAGAAGAAGTTGCATTCTTCTTTCCTTATGTGTTGTAATGTTGTTTGATATAAACGAAGTTCAGTTGTATGAACTCGTAGATTGTATAGAATTTAAATCTTAAGGATTGAATACAAGAAAATGTGTGATATTTTAATGGCTGTACCATTTGGAACTATTTAAATAAGATTGGGAATATAAATTTTATTTGTTGAATGTGGATATATTCAAATGATGGTTGATAGATTTTAGAAGGACATAATATCTTATCTTTACTTGACTACAACTTTTAAGTTGGAATGTACAATTAATTCATACTTAGGTCTATATGGATTTTAAATTGACAATTGAAAAGAGTTAAGTGAATATGAATTCTTAATTGAATGCTATTCGGAATTAGTTTACAAGCTAAGGAATATCAATGAAGGAGACAGTTGAACCTTGTACTTGGATTTGATTAATATCCTCGAAATGTTTAATTAAGAGGATATTTGGTATGAGGAAACATATCTATTCGTAACAAACCTTAATTGAAATAAGGTTATGGAGAATAAATGAATACATTCATTTAGAATTAGGCCTCGTTCAAATGATGTCTAATAAGATGGAATTCTGAATTTAAATATAGTTGTGGATAAAAGTTGGTTAAGTTTAATAGTTTGAACTTACTACGTTAAGCTGTAGTTGACTGTTAGTCTGAAGCTTGAATTGAAGAACCAAGATGGAAATATGCAATCCTTCGGTATGGAGTAAATGTATATTAAGCTATAAGACAAATTAAGTCTCTCTCTTAGCTATGCAATTGTAACGAGTAGTGAGGTTAGAAGATCAGCACGGTTGCTGAAAATTGATCTTAAATATTAAGATTATAATCTACTCACAGTTATAGTTGGATGTGTATCCCTTGATGAGAGGATTCCGTAGGACCTTGGCACACGCCAGCTACAATCTGGTGTCTTCATGAAGGCAGGGCCTTCATGACAACACAATGTTGTAGCTGACATGTTACAACGCCCTCCCGAATCAAATCATCAAGTTTACATACGCTGGGACCAAGTTACTTGGAGGAGAATAGGAATGTGACCGTGTATATGGGGTGACTCCTGAGGACTAAAGGTAACTAGACACACGCAGTCATCTAGGGTCGACATAGTATGTCTGCGTACCTTTAGTCATCGCGAGTGTCTTCCTATACTCTTTCATATTGCTAGTTAGGATTAGAGCTTAACCTTGGATAGAAGGACTGACAGAGGTCAGAAAAGACCATTCTAGATAACAGATGAAGTGAGGTGAAGGATGTATTCCATTGAGGTGTATAACGTCTGGGAATATGATCATGCAAAGCATGTGAAAATCTTTGGCCAAAGTATCGCAAGTTGCTGGTTGCGTTGTCCTAATCACCTAGTTTAAGAAGTAGGATATCAGATGAATATCAGTAACATATATTCAGATAGGCCTCTTAAATGGAATACTTCGATAACCAGAAACGGTAAAGAGAACCCTATATACTTAGTATACAATGCATGGATTAACATGAAGGATCGGCAAGTCGCCGAGTCATGAAATGAGAGATCGGTGAAACTCCGAGCCATAAAATGGGAGATTGGTAGTTCTTCGAATCATTTACAGCAGCATATGGTATTTGTTATATGATTGAATGACATTGAATGTGTGTTCCATATTGTAAATATGCGAACAGAGAACATTGGTTTTAAAAAGAAATTGTGTGATCCGAATTACATTAATTGGATAGAGAACAATTATTAAAACTCGGTCATGTGTTTTGAATTACATAATTCAGAACAGAGAACGTTGTAAAAAAAAAAAAATTCCCTTGTTCTAGTATCTTAAAATGGGGATGTTACATCTTGTATCAGAGCTGAAGGTTGCAGCTCTTGGACTTAATGAGTCCACAATTTAATAAGGTTTACATTTTCTTATTGAACAAAAAATGGTTAGAACAAGAGGAAATGTTGTGAACAACCCGTTACCAGGTGGAGAAACAGCTACTGCTCACAAGCTAGATGAAATCCTTGCTGCCCTACTAGATACGAGAGATCATTTGACTGTTTTGGAACAACTATCAATGGGCAATGAGGAGGAGGAAGAAGAAGCTGATATGAATGATCAGCCACCTCCTGGGGACAACACCAATGGAGGGAATCCGGGTGTTGACAATAGTAATGCGAACGATCCTAATCATCCTGAAAATAAAAGGGCGAGATTAGCAGCTAAATTTACAAATGATATAAAGAGAATAAGTCCTCCAAAGTTTGATGGAACAACACTTGGGGACGGGGCTAAAAATTGGCTCAGTGAAATGGAGAAGTACTTTGCAATAAGAAACTTCTTCGAGGAGACCAAAGCGATATGGGGAGCATATCAGCTTTCTCATGAAGCATCATCATAGTGGGACAACCGTAAGGTTGAGTTGAATATTGTCAAAACAGACATAAGTTGGGATCAATTTAAAGGTTATTTTAGGCAATGGTGGCTACCTCAACTCTATTTTGATCAGAAGATGACTGAATTTTAGAACCGGTCGCAAGGAAGGCTAACGGTGACAGAATACTGGGAAGGATTTACTAAACTCCTTAAGTATGTGCCGTGGTACCAAGTTGACGAGAAGTTCAAAATAAGAAAGTTTATAATGGGACTAAATCCCATTATTGGTGGCGAAGTGGATGTCCACGGTCCAACCACTATGGAAGGAGTTGTCGAAAAGGTAATAAGATAGGAACAAAAATTGAGAGCAATTTCTGCTCATAGGGAGGAGATTAGGAAGAAGATTCCCAACTCTTCTTCATCTCTCGCACCCAAAAAGGGACCCTAGAAAAGGTTTGGTATGAAAAACAAAATTGTTGTGGATAACAATAAGAAATCAGTAATGAACAAACCTATAAATAGTGTGTGGAGCAGCTTTGCAAAAATTAGTGGTAATGGAAAAAAGTCCTATGGAAGCCAGAGTGATAACTTCAAGGATGGTAGAAAATTTGAGCCTAGGAAGGGGCCAGTTGGAGGTTGCTTCAACTACGGAAAGGACCATTACACGAGTCACTGTCCTCTAAAAAAAGATGATCGTAATCAGCAGTATAGGATACACGCTACGATGGCTAACAAACAAGCTGAAAAGCAAGTTACACCCATAGAAGTTTCGGGTAAGTTATTCGGTACACCTGTAGTCATACTTTTTGATACTGGAGCTACTGAATGTTTTATTTCTACTAAAATTGCAATGAAATTAAAAAGAAAAGCTAAACGAATGGATAAGAAGACTTGGACAGTGCATTATGGGAATAATGTTTTCCATACAGTCGAAATGTGCCTTTTTGGGGCAATTCTTGACTTGCCCAATTTCTCCACAGAAGTTGACCTATATGTCACTCCTTTAGGGTCATATGATGTCATTATAGGAGTTAATTGATTGGCAGAACATAAGGCAAAGGTCGACTATTATGAAAAATAGATTTGTTGTTTTGATGACCTGTAGAAAGCAGCAATCATTCAAGGTGTAAAGCGTGAGGTTGTAGTTAGGAAACTAACAGCTATGCAACTAAAAAGGGCTAAAAATAAAGGCTGCACTTTGTATGCCGTAAGAATGACAAAAAATGCTGAAGAAGATAATGATTTCATGGAAAAGTATCCATTATTAAGGGATTTCAGTGATGTATTTCCGGATGAGTTACCAGGTCTCCCACCCAAACGAGAGTTTGAATTTGCAATAGAGATCAAGCCAGGAACCGAACCCATATCTAAGGCACCCTACAAAATGACCACCCTCGAGTTAGTGGAGCTTAAGGCTCAATTACAGGAGCTGTTGACTAAATGGTTGATAAGACCGAGCATCTCACCATGGGGAGCGCTGGTAATTTTTGTAAAGAAGAAGGATGGCACACTAAGGCTGTGCATTGATTACAGAATGTTGAATAAGGAAACCATTAAGAATCGATATCCACTTCTTAGGATTGATGATCTGTTCGACCAGATGCGTTGAGCATCATTCTATTCAAAAATAGATCTTCGATCTGGATATCATCAACTTAGAATAAAGGAAGAAGATATTCATAAAACAACTTTTAGAACAAGGTACGGGCATTATGAATTCACGGTGTTACCTTTTGGGTAAACGAATGCACCTGCCGCCTTCATGAATTTGATGAACAATATTTTTCAAGATTACTTAGACAAGTTCGTGCTTGTATTCTTGGACGACATTCTTATGTACTCCAAAATTTTTGAAGAGAACCAAGAACATTTAAGGATAGTGCTGGAAGTTTTGAGAAAGAGAAGGTTATATGGTAAATTGTCTAAATGTTCCTTTTATGATGTAGAGGTGCATTATTTGGGGCATGTTATAAGAAAGAACGGGATAACTGTAGACCCTTCAAAGATTGCAGCTATAACCGAGTGGCCTGCGCCTAAGAACGTGCATGAAGTAAGAAGTTTCATGGGCTTGGCAAGATATTATAGAAAGTTCGTTAAGGACTTTTCAAAAATTACTGCCCCAATCACTTCACTGCAAAAGAAAGATAAGAAATTTTTCTGGACTGACAAATGTGAATCTACCTTTAAAATTTTAAAGGAACAGTTAACTACAACACCTATTTTGACTGTACCTGACCCAAATGGAAATTTTACGATCATAACAAATGCGTCTGGAGAAGGTCTTGGAGGCATTCTGTTACAAAATAACCACGTCATAGCTTATGAAAGCAGAAAGCTTAAGTTACATGAACAAAATTATGCTCCACACGACCTAGAGCTCACTGCCATTGTACATGCACTTCAAATGTGGAGCCATTACCTTCTTGGCAAGCCCTTTGAGTTAAAAACCAACCATCTGGGGTTGAAGTATATTTTTACTCAACCAAACCTAAATGCAAGACAATGAAGATGGTTAGAATTTCTATCTCAGTATGATTTTGATATAAGCTACATCAAAGGCAAGGAAAATAGGGTGGTAGATGCTCTGAGTCGTAGGAAGCACATCTTTTCTCTTATAATGTTAAGAACTCAGTTTAAGGATGAGGTGAAAGATGTCATGGAATCTGACTCTTATTTCCAGCAAGTTAAAACAACACTTGCTGCAGATCCAAAGGATGTAAAGTACAAGGGATTTTATTTTGATAGTGAAGGAATTCTGAGGTTTGAAAACAGGTTATATATACCCTTGGCAAATGATTTAAGAAAGAAATTGTTAACTGAATTTCATAATTCACCTTTTTTCTAGACACCCTAGCATTACAAAAATGCTTTTTGATCTCAAGCAACAATATTTCTGGAAGGGAATGAAAAAGGATGTGGTGGAATTTGTGACACACTACTTGGAATGTCAGCGTGTTAAGGCGGAACATATGCATCCTGCTGGATTACTGTATCCCTACAACATTCCACAGTACAAATGGCAAGTGATAATGATGGATTTCGTTCAAGGATGGCCTATGTCAAGGAATAAGCATGATATCATCCTGGTTTTTGTCGAAAAATTAACCAAAGTGGCGCATTTCATTGCTAGTAATTAAAAAGACGATGCACCAGTGTTAGCAAGAAGATTTGTACATGAAATTTTCAGATTGCATGGAATACCCGAATTGATCATATCGGACAGAGATCTGAGGATGACATCAAGGTTTTGGCAAACGCTTAATGCAGCCTTGGGAACTAAATTAAACTTTAGTTCTGCATATCATCCAGAAACGGATGGACAGACTGAAAGAGTCAATCAAGTTTTAGAGGATATGTTAAGAATGTATTGCATGGACCAGCAATATAAATGGGAGGAATACCTTCCACTGGTTGAATTTACCTACAATAATACATACCATGCCTATTTAAAAATGGTGCCTTTTGAAGCATTGTATGGAAGAAAATGCAGAACCCCTGTTAGCTGGGATAGCGTAGAGGACAGAGAGGTAATTGGGCCAGAAATCCTTACAGAAATGGAACAACAAATTAAAATGATTCGGGAACATCTAAAGGAGGATGCCGATAGCAAAAGAGTTATGCAGACTTAAAGTGGGTTGATAGGAATTATAAACTTGGTGAGAAGGTCTTTCTTCGGGTTAAGCTGAAAAAGAGCTCAATAACATTTGGCAAGGCTGCCAAGTTATCACCTCGTTACGTGGGACCTTTTGAAATTGTTGAGATAATCAACCTTGTAGTTTATCGTCTAGCATTACCTCCTGCTTTATCACAAATGCATGATGTTTTTCATATTTCTTTTCTTAAGAAATACGTAACAGATTTATCACATGTGCTGAATTGGAATTCCTTGCAGGTCCAAGACCTAGGAATAATTGTGGTTAAGCCCATTCGAGTGCTGGGAACTCACCAGTTGTACTTAAGGAATCGCAAAGTGAATCAATGTAAGGTCCAATGGGACTAGTTTAGCGAAGAAAGTGCAACTTGGGAAAATCTCGAAGAAATGAGATATGCTTTTCCATACTTGTTTGATCAAAATTGAATTCGAAAAACTGATATCTACCAAATATGGGCAGTTACTAGTCTATTTTATAGTTATCTTAAAACACTTTTTTAATGATTAAATCTGTTTTTGGTATGAACTTATGAATGGAAGGACGATAATTGAATTTTGTCCTAGAAACTCTATGAATTGGCTAATTTGATCATTGGGATGATGATTCTTTAAGGGAGGAATGTAACGTCTTGATTTTTATAATCTATTATGATAATCTCTTTTCATGATGTTGTAACTATGGAAATGAGGCTAATTATGTTAAGATATATCTTTTAATCTTAAAAGGAATGTGTTACTAATCTGGACCCTTGTTTATTGTAATTTGTTTACTTGGGATGGAGGTTATTATAACTTGTGTTTTGCAAGTGTGAGACAGCAGACTTGTTTTTATGTTTGATGAACTCTTATTGTTGATTGACAACACACCTTGAATCAATTCCATTGATCCAAGGTATGATGTGGCTTTCCTTATGATCGCTTTGACGATTTATTTCTAAACAGAATGAAGCCTGAAACCAGACTGAAGGTTGTTATAAATGTTACAGAACCTGGTTACAGCTATAAATATTTGGTACCTAGATGCCAATGGAAAAGATTCGATTCCCGAACCACATACAAGCTGTAACGCTAGACAACATAAGACAATGAGAGCCTTGATGCAAGCAACGCAGGTATGTGTCGAACATAGGATGAAACATCCTGCATTGTGCTGAATGTGAACGTAAGTTGTAGGACTTACTAAGGAAATTATTAAGTAAATACTATGGGGATTAAATTCTAACCTATAATTATGTTTTAGCCTATAAACTAATTACTACCCTACGTGGATTTTAAATTGCATGGGATGTAAATTGTTGCAAATCCTAATGACTTGAGACTTAGGTGAAAAACCTAACTATGGACAATGCAACCTAAACTATTGCTAACCTAAGAAGGGGACCTATGGACCCATGTGATGAAGCGGATAAGAAGGGAAGGTTAGAAATTGATTAAGGACAGTAAATGATGTCCTTGCAGTTTCCAACGCCAAGTTGGAGACATCCAACTAGCTATGTAGCTAAGAAGGAATTGCATGCAAAATTTTAAAAATGAAACTCACCAACCCGAGTCGGTGATGGCATGGAAATAAACAAAAAAGGTAATGCATTCAATGCATTAATGGTCTTGGTCTTAGTGACCAGCTTGCCTTGGAAAGAGGATAGAGGAAAATTTGATGGTCATTGTGTTCTTTCGGGTTTTGAGATTTCTCTGCATTTCTTTCATGGTTCTTTCGAACCTGCTACTATTTTGGTTATTGTTGATGTTGTTTGGAGTAGCTACGACTATTTTTCAGCCTGTGGAATTTAAGATATTGTTGGGAGATCCTTGTTATTGTCGCTGTGGAGAAGAATAGCTCCTGTGGGGTTTGTTTTCTTCAAACCATGAGAAAAAAATTTATAGGCATGATGAGCCCTTCTCCTTAGACAAATTTTTCTCTTGTTTAAGCGTCCTCATTAAAAGAACTCTACTCTTATGATGGGTGCTTTAGTTAAATGGAAGTTTTTGATATCAATTGAATGTGATTTTTCTAGGTTGAGTCATTTTTTCTATTGGGAATGAATGTGACTTGGGTATTCCTTTGCAAAATGGGTAAATGAAATGAATCTGTCCTTGTTGTACGAGTTTTGTTTTAATAGTTTTGGGTATTCATTTCTATTACCCCTTATGGATTCGAGTTAGATGAATGTACCAGCTCATGTGAGTATTGTTTTCTGAGTTCTGTGCATTCTTGTAAAAAAATGAAATGATAAAATGATTTGGTGTGACCTCTAGTTTGAGCTGTCATTATAAAGCAAACATGATTTGGGTATTCTTATTATGATTTGAAGATAATGATTGTTTTCCATATTGAAATAATTAATGAAATGAGTTTTCTCTCTCTGTTGTTTTGAATTTTGAAAGTAATGGGTAATATGGTTTCATTGTGCATTATGGGTTGATCTTACTAAAGGAAAAATCAATGTGCAAATTGTTGTCTATGATTTATGTGTGCTAATGGATATGGAAAGCCATAAAAATGTTGGACAAGAATTTTGTATGACTGTTTCTCTTGTCATATTACAGCGTATGGTGTATGAATCCTTCTAGGGAAAGTAAGATCATAGTAGCATTATTTACATTGTTTTTTCTAGTTGATATGATGTTCTACCTGCTTGTTCTTGATATTTGTATATGACTGTTTGGAAAGAAGTTCTGGTCTGAATAGGAATAGGGTAGTCAGTCTATAGAATGGACTAGGTAGAGCACACAATTTATATTTTGTGCGCAGTTAAACTAAATGAATATATATACATATATATAATTTACGGATTGAAAATTCTTCATTGTCTTCATTGAAATGGAATATGAGTGGAATTCTTACTTTGTTGTTTGGAAAGCGAATTCTTTTATTATTACGGTGATAGCATGATTTGTTGTTGCTGTACACTCTATTTGTTGATGTTTGGACAAGAATGTCTGTTGGGTTAAAAAAATTAAAAAGGAAACGATTTTTATTAGAGGTGCCATTGATACTAATACTTACGGACCAGATGCAAATGAATTCTGGCATACTCCCTGGAATGGTAGTTAGTAATTTTTGAATACTGAAATATATTTATTCAGAATGAATCACACTATTGGATCAGGTATGTTCTAAATAGTTGATATTCGGTTAGGTAGTGAGAAGAGGTAATATGATTCTTCTTCCTTCATTCGATTATTGGCTTTATTTGCTCTCTCTGGCTGTTATCATTGATTGATATCACTTCTTGTTTAATTCATCCAGTGCAGTTGTAATGTAAAGAAAGAGGACATTGGGTGGTTAATTTGAAGTAATGATTATTTATTCTCTTATTCAATTGAAATTATATATTTGATATTGAAGGAGTTTCTTACTTCCATAGGTGTAAGCATCTACATTTAATTATTGTTTTCCTTCTTTTCTGATTTGAAAGAAGTATTATGCTGTTTGATGAATTTTGAGAAATGACACCAGTTTTTTCATGGTGAATGAGTACTTTTCTCTTCTGCATTTGATCGTTTGAAATTAAATGAGTAGTACACAAGGGAAGTAGTTCTGTTAGAATTCTTAGTTAAAATTTATCTCTTGAAATTTTAACTATTATAAGGAAATGGAATTGATAGCAATTGCCTTAGAACAATATCATATACATATGTGTATTAGTTCTTACAGATGCTTTAATCCAGAACTATTAGAGTAAATTACTTCTTGTAGTAATTATTTGGGAGAAGGTTAGTAATCTTTTTGTCTGATTGTGATGGTAATTAGATGATTGGGTTGTTAAGCTCTTCATCCTTATCAACACTTAATTCTTGGATGATGTCCATATCAATTTATTAACATTTCATAAAAGTAGGGTTCTTTTATTGAGACAGTTAATTAAGAGCACCTCATTTTAATGATAATTGCTTAATATGCTCAGTTCGATAAACTGACCCGTGTAAGTAAATTTTGCAGATGGTTTCCTTGAGTAAAAATGAAGACATGTTGTTTTTTGATGCTTCTTCTGAGTAGCTAAGGATGGATCGTTTTTGATATCTTATTATTCCTCTATGAGGAAATGGGAAAAGAAGAAGTTGCATTCTCCTTTCCTTATGTGTTGTAATGTTGTTTGATATAAACGAAGTTTAGCTGTATGAACTCGTAGATTGTATAGAATTTAAATCTTAAGGATTTAATACAAGAAAAGGTGTGATATTTTAATGGCTGTACCATTTAGAACTATTTGAATAAGATTGGGAATATAAATTTTATTTGTTGAATGTGGATATATTCAAATGATGGTTGATAGATTTTAGAAGGACATAATATCTATTCTTTACTTGAATACAACTTTTAAGCTGGAATGTACAATTAATTCATACTTAGGTCTATATGGATTTTAAATTGACAATTGAAAAGAGTTAAGTGAATATGAATTCTTAATTAAACGCTATTTGGAATTAGTTTATAAGCTAAGGAATATCAATGAAGGAGATAGTTGAACCTTGTACTCAGATTTCGTTAATATCCTCGAAATGTTTAATTCAGAGGATATTTGGTATGAGGAAACATATCTATTCGTAACAAACCTTAATCGAAGTAAGGTTATGGAAAATAAATGAATACATTCATTTAGAATTAGGCCTCGTTCAAATGATGTTTAATAAGATGGAATTCTGAATTTAAATATATCTGTGGATAAAACTTGGTTGATTTTAATAGGTTGAACTTACTACGTTACGCTGTAGTGGACTATTAGTCTGAAGCTTGAAGTGAAGAACCAAGATGAAAATATGTAATCCTTCGATATGGAGGAGTAAATGTATATTAATCTATAAGACAAATTAAGTCTCTCTCTTAGCTATGCAACTGTAACGAGTAGTGAGGTTAGAAGATCAGCACGGTTGCTAAAAATTTATCTTGAATATTAAGATTATAATCTACTCACACTTATAGCTGGATGTGTATCCCTTGATGAGAGGATTCTGTAGGACCTTGGCACACACCAGCTGCAATATGGTGTCTTCATGAAGGTGGGGCCTTCATGATGACACATGTTGTAGCTGACATGTTACAATGCCCTCCCGAATCAAATCATCAAGTTTACATAAGTTGGGACCAAGTTACTTGGATGAGAATAGGAATGTGACCGCGTGTACGGGGTGACTCCTGAGGACTAAAGGTAACTAGACAGACGCAGTCGTCTAGGGTCGACATAGTATGTCTGTGTACCTTTAGTCATCGGGAGTGTCTTCCTATACTCTTTCATATTGCTAGTTAGGATTAGAGCTTAACCTTGGATAGAAGGACTGAAAGAGGTCAGAAAAGACCATTCTAGATAATAGATGAAGTGAGGTGAAGGACGTATTCCATTGAGGCGTATAACGTCTGGTTATATGATCATGCAAAGCATGTGAAAATCTTTGGCCAAAGTATCGCAAGTTGCTGGTTGCGTTGTCCTAATCACCTAGTTTAAGAAGTAGGATATCAGATGAATATCAATAACAAATATTCAGATAGGCCTCTTAAATGGAATACTTTGATAACCAGAAACGGTAAAGAGAACCCTGTATACTTAGTATACAATGCATGGATTAACATGAAGGATCGGTAAGTCGCCGAGTCATGAAATGAGAGATTGCTGAAACTCTGAGCCATAAAATGGGAGATCGGTAGTTCTTCGAGTCATTTACAGCAGCATATGGTATCTGTTATATGATTGAATGGCATTGAATGTGTGTTCCATATTGTAAATATGCGAACAAAGAACATTGGTTTTAAAAAGAAATTTTGTGATCCGAATTACATTAATTGGATAGAGAACAATTATTAAAACTCGGTCATGTGTTTTGAATTACATAATTCAGAACAGAGAACGTTGTAAAAAAAAAAATTCCCTTGTTCTAGTATCTTAAAATCGGGATGTTACACTCCTAGTGGTGATGAGGGCAGAGCCATTAGTGGCGATGATAGTGACGATGATGATGATGGTGGTGGCCCTGATTCACATCATTATGTTAGAGACAGGGGACAGGGTCCAACAGTATAGAAGCCACATGGACAGATTTCCAGGCCTAGGCCGAGGTGGGATTACAGGGCACTTGACATCGAGTTTCCCCCAGTAGGCATTCCCGCGTGGATATACACCCCTCTTCAGTAGTTATTTCCAGAGCAGGGCCCACCACCTCAAGCTCCAAGGGGTGGTGATGATGGCAGACAGTTAGCTTCCCTTCAACAGTAGTTATAGGTAGTGATTAGTGTACAGTTACAGGTGGCTGGAGAGAGAGACAAAACCAGGGTACAGGTACAAGATCTTATAGTAGAGCGAGATCAGGCACATGCTCAGGTGCATATTTTGACAATGGAGAGAGATCAGGCTAGAGCACAAGCCACCCGGGGAAATGATAGTACCCTATGACAGATTCAGATTAGGGAGATGGCCACACAGGGGGCTTAGATATTGAGCCTTCTACATCAGTCTCAGACGTAGGTATAGATGGTAGTTGCTCATAGGGATAATGCCTAGGCACAGTTATAGGGCTATATTATGCAGAGAGATCAGGCATGAGCCCAGGTGCAGACTATTACCTCAGATAGAGATTAAGAGGCCGTTGCGTCTAGATGGGCTTAGGCTGATATTGGTAGACTGACAAGTGAACATGATGCCACCCTACAAGAAGCCCTCACTTTTGGGGATGTTGATTTGATATGAGATGTTATGAGATCCGGCGGTGAGGCCTTATACTATAGGAATGCTAACTTCAAGGTAGTCCCGAAAGAGCAGCTAGTGGTACCATTTTGATAGTCAAATACGAGTGCGACAGGCTCCAGGTCATGGTGATTAGGCCAATCAGTTAGATCAGTGTGGTAGCCTATGGCAGAGTAGCCAGTTAGATAGTAGCCAGCCAGACAGCAAGGTGGTACCCCTGGTGTTGGTCCATCATAGCCACCACTCTTCTGTCGACCAGGTTAGGGACTCGACATCCTCGACGAGGGTGAGAGTTGTGGTTGAGCTCTTTACTTCTCCTTTTTGCACAGATGTATTGTATATATGCCTCTTATGAAGGCCGATTTTGATGTATATTTGTATGTACCATTGTTTTGATGACGCCTCATGATGAAGGCTCGATTTTTTTTCTATGTATGCCCCTTTTAGATGGCATATTATATCGATGATGTACATTTTGAGCACTGACTTGGATAGTTATACATGTCTTATATGGACATTTTTGATATATCATACTGTGATTGATTTATGATGTATGATGTGACATATCTTAGATATTTAGAAATGTGTATGTTCCATGTTTTCATATTGATGATGTGTATGTAGATAGCACCACATGGTTTTTATATTTATGAGATGTTTCTGAGTTCTTATTATAGCACTTGGGATGATACTAGATGATATTGGTGTGGGGCAATAGATTTGTGATTATGCGCAACCCCTCTTGCTGCCATTGATGATACGATATGCGATGATTAGCTTAACATAAATACATGATGTAATACTTAGCATTTTTTGTATATATGATATAGTGAATGATGTTAGAAATGTGATGAAATGATAGATGATAGATGTGATAACAAACAAATGTGTAAAACACACAACCAAAAGTTAACAAATATACACATATAAACAACATGGCAACATACAACTAAACGAACATATGTAAATGCTAGCAAGAGATTAAAGTGGTACCCAATCTAAGTAAGTAAAATAAATCACAATAAACACACACAACAAACAAAAAAACCTACACTAATTTTAACAAGCATGAAAGTTCCTACATGAATGTAATGCCATACACAATCAAATCAAGCAAGATTCAATATAAGATAAGCAAATGAACCACTCAAAGAACAAACAAATCAACATGCTAAGCACATCAAAACTATACAAACCAAATCAACTAAAAAGCAATTAAAGCATTACCTTGTTTTTGTGGGACAATTTTGATATATTTTCTAATGTTTTTGGGTTTATCTAAAAAGATAAGTTTTCACAGCTATGCTCTTCATTGTTGTCTAGGTATCCTTAAGATAACGTTGTGAAACGAATGTAGCTTTGTCCCTGAAAAGGGAAATTTTCTAGATGTTTAGGTTTTTGTGTATCTTTTTTCTGAATGTTTTTGTATTTTCCAAGGTCATGTTCTGAAAGCAATGTACAAGAAAAAAGAAGTGTGGATGCCCCCAACGTGATGTGTGAATATACAAAAGGTAGAATGCCACGCGTGTATTTACGAGAAGGTGACAATGGTGCAAGTACGCTCAGTGTTATATGGGAGTATACAAAGGTAATGTCCTTCATGCAGATATAAGAGCAAATAAATCAGATCATGGTACAACAAAGGTAGCTCTAGTAGGGTTCCTAAACCTAGCAAAGGAAGTTATATCTAGAAAGTGGGGAGGGTTACCCGTCTTGCTGTAAGAGTAACTTGCATCCAGTGAATCTTCCTTGAGTGCTAAAACTAGTTTTCACTCAAAGACCTGCCTACTATGCCACAATTGCGTGGTTTTCACACATGGATGATCTATTTTTTTCTTTACTATTTTCTTATTTTTCTATTTTTTTGCTTGTTTTTTCTTTGTTTTTTCTACTTTTTAGTTCTTATATGATATTCTCGCCATGTTTAAGCATAGAACCTATCATCACCAAGCCGGCACTGATAATTCTTCACCGGGAACTCCTCGTGTTATGATTATTTACTAATGCACAACTTTTAGCTTAGTGGATGTAATATGGAAACACAACAACAAACATAACACAAGAATATCATAGACTATGATAAGAAGGAATGATGATAAATCTGAAATATAAGTGTAAATTATAATATCAACATGAAATTGTTACAATCTCACCCATGAGGTACTTCAAGTGTTACTGACTTCACTTGCCTTCCAACCATAACTATGGGAGAAACTTCACAATCACACCTCTTAATGGCTTCTTTAACACACCTTAAAAATGATGGCTTCCTTTACACACTTACTCATACAATATTTCTCACTACTTCCTTCTATGCTAAATGAGGGGGGTGGCCTCTCTATTTATAGAACTTCCAAGTTTATCCATCTTATCTCTAAGATAGGATAAGAAATCTACTCTGATGAATCATATTCCATACCTTAACTCTAATATGTACATGTAAGTTTATCTTTTAAGATAAGATAAACCTTATCATTTCACATGGGTTCCACATTTTTAGACTTTTTACAAATAAAATACACAAAATATTTATGACCTCACTCCTTGTCCTTATTACCAATATAATATTTCTAATTCCTAATCATGTAAACCCTACTTCTCTACTTACCCTAATTTTGACATTTTAACATTATCGGACCACTTACGATAATATTTACTTTTTACCACAACATTCCTATTGTACTTTTGACTATTACCATACTATACATTATTGGCAGCGTAGTACCGGCAACGCCGTTATCTTCTATCAGACGCTGCTACTAATTATACTTAACAACATCATATTCCTAATACATACATTAATGAAATAGAAATTACGGAGGAAAATTTTAGTGTCGACATCTTCCCCCTTCCTAGCTTATATTCTGTCCTCGGAGTAGACTATTCCAGTGCTTGCAAAATCTTTAACTTATCGTGGTTGACCCATTTTGTAATAGGAGTGCCATATAATTCCTCCAGTTGGTATGTACCATTTTCATGCACAACTGCTATTTTGTAGGGCCCCATCCATTTTGGAAGAAATTTTTTGTCTTCTTTTTTTGTATCTGGAATCATATACGAGAACCAAGTCATTCGCATAAAATGGAGACCAACGGATCTTTTGATCAAAGTATTCCTTCTGCTTCATTTTCTTCTTATAGCTTGTATCCTTTGCTATTTCTCTCATTTCCTTTGGCAAATGAAGATGCGCCAACCTTTCTTTTACTGAATCACTTTTATCCATCCTTTCATTTTGCATAACTCTAACAGTGGGAACATCAAACTCAATAGGAAGAACTAGATCAATCCCATAAGCAAATTGAAATGGGGAGTATCCTGTTGTTGACTTTGATGTTTCCCTATATGCCCACAATGCTGCATGAATCCTTTTATCTCACTTATGTACTTGCAAGGCTGCATCTTTTGCTAGAATTTGACACAACACAAAATTTGTTCGTTCCACCTGTCCATTTCTACTTGGCTTGTATGTTGTTGTCTTCCTGTGCTTAATAGAAAACTTATTGACTAGGGCTTCTACCACCTCATTAATGAAATGGCTTCCTTGATCTGTTACAATTTCTAATGGACAACCAAATCTAGTGACAATGTGTTCATATATGAACCTTGCCACTTCATCCATGGAAGTTGTTTTCAATGGCCTAGCTTCAACCCACTTGGTTAAATAATCTGTGGCAACTATAATATACTTATTTTGGCGTGGGGTAGTTGGAAGTGGACCTACAATGTCTATTCCCCACTTTTCAAAGGGACCAAGTGGAAGAATAGGGAATAATGGAGTTGATGAAGTCTTACGGTTACCATGTGTTTGAAAAATATCACATGCCTTACAATAATTATAACAATCTCTAAAAAGAGTAGGCCAGTGATAACCTGTATCCAAGATCCTTCTTGTTGTAAGTTGTCCAGAGAAGTGTCCTCCACATGTATCATTGTGGAATTCTTCTATCGGTTCCTTCCCTTGATCACGTCCAACTGCCCTCTTGTATTATCCATCAGGTCCTATTCGAAATAATACTCCATGCAGAATAGAATATGGACAACTAGCTTGAGTAATATTTCCTCTTAGTCTTTGCATTGACACCATCAGGAAACTTGAATTTCTTCAGATAATTCCAAATATCTATGTATTCACTAGGGATTGTGTCAAGGGATAACAATGTTGCATCTGGAAAATCATCATCATCACAAGATGAACCTAAACCATCATAGGCTCGAGAGAGTGCATCTGCATTGACATGCTTCTTTCCTGGCCTATCTATAATATCAAATTCAAATTCTTATAGCAAAATTATCCATCTTGATATCCTCTCTGATGGTTTAGGCTTATTTACAATATACTTTAAAGCCTGATGATCTGTTACAACTATAAATTTCTGCCCTAGCAAGTAATTTCTAAACTTCTTTACAGCAAAAATGATAGCTAGAGCCTCATTTTCAATTATAATATAATTTACCTCAGCACTGCTCATTTGTCTGCTCCCAAAGTAAACTGGATGATCATTCCCATTTTCATCCTTTTGACTCAGAGTACTTCTTAGTGTTGCATCTGAGGCATCAGTATATACAATGAATGGCTTGCTCCAATCTGGATTCTTTAAAACAGGTGAAGACACCAGGGCTTCCTTTAGTTGTTCAAAAGCTTCACGCGCCTTATTTCCTAGTTCATAAGTAACATCCTTCTTCAAGAACTAGGTTAGTGGCTGTGAAATCTTTGAGAAATTCTTGATGAACCTTCTATAGTAACCCACATGGCCTAAAAATGATCTCAACTTACTTCTATTCATAGAAAATGGTAACTCTTTGATTTTTGAAACTTTATTAGGATCAGTACCAATACCATCTCTGGATACAACATGCCCTAACAAAACACCTTTAGAACATCCAAAGACACACTTTGTAGGGTTTAGTGAGGCTTGTGCTTCATCTAACCTTTGAAATGCTGTCTCCATCTGGTGCAGGTGGTCCGTCTTGCTCCCATAGATGAAAAAATCATCCATAAATACTCTGATAAAGTTTCCAATGTAGGGTTCAAACACCCTATTCATCAAACGCTGGAACGTTGCCGGAGCATTACACAACCCAAAAGTCATAACTCTATAAGAAAGTGTTCCCCAAGGAGTGGTGAACGTGGTCTTCAGTTGATCTTTCTCCGCTATACGAACTTGGTTGTATCTGCTATATCCATCAGCAAAACTATATCACTCCTGGCCAGCTACTTCGTTCAAAATCTAATCTGAGGATGGAAGAGGGTAATGATCCTTCTTTGTTGTTTTATTGGGCTTCCTATAATCAACACAAATGCGTAGCTTCCCATTCTTTTTTATTGAGATCACAATGGGAGAAACCCATTCTGAATTCTCCACAGAAAATATGAATACTGCATCAAACAACTTATGTATTTCTTTTTTTACAGTCTTGGAAAAACTAGGATTCATTCTATATGGCATTTTTTTATGGGCTTAGCACCATCTACTAGCTCAATAGAATGTTCTACCCAACTTACTTAATGGAATTCCTTGTAATCAAAAGTGAATAGGTGTATGTACCTTCGAAAGAGCTGGAGGTAGGATTCCTTCTCACTCTCCATCATAGCATCACCAATCTTTATTTGTTAGAGACGATCATCATTTTCTTCTTTAGATAATTTTATGGGTTCATGAATCGGTGTGACTGGAAGGATATCCATGACAAAAAAATCAACCTCACTTTCTTCATCTTCTGTGTCCACTTCACTGGTACTAGAGTAATCAAAGGATGTCTAATAATCAGTTTCATCACTTGAATCCACAGGTTCTGTCTTATGATGCTGAGGGATCATGTTTATCTTCACCCTCTTTCTACCACGTCCAAGTGTCATGAAGCCTTCATTCCAGTAGTTTCTTGTATGAAATATCCTTAGCCATGGTCTTCCCAACAATATTGGGTACGTAACAATACCATTTTTCATCACCTGAAAGTCTACCACACATACAACACCTTCTGGTTTAGTTTCTCCCTTATTTAATGACCTTAACATAAGTGTTGAGGGGCGATCAATTTTTAAACCCAACATATTCATTACAAACTCAGTCGTTACATTAACTGCAACACTTTTATCAACTAAGACATCATGAATTGAAATACCATTACATAATACCTTAGCTTGTGGAGCGTAGGGATCCACCTTTACCTCCAAAATAGGGACCTCAACCTCTTTCCTTCATCGAGCATTGAGTCCACTTCATAGCTCCCACCTCTTCTCAGAAGACATAGCTAAGAGCTGACCATATGTAATATTTGCAGGCCTTTTGGATAGATCTTATAAGATGGAGTATGGTCCTTGTCCCTGTGAAATCAGAAAATCCTGCACACCCAACTTTCTTCTCTTATGTTTCTTACTAGTTTCTCATTTCATCTTCTTAGGATCATTTCCATCTTGGTTATCTTTTTCTTTCTTTCTTTTTGTTACAAACACATCTACTTCATTATTTATGCTCTTATCTACTACATCAAAAGAATTCACAGGTGCTTTTCCTTTATCATTATCTCTTGTACCAGACGTAGATTCTCTATCTAAACAATTATACTTATAATGACCCTTTTTATGACAACCATAACATACAACTTAAAAAATATTTATTTTTAGACATCTATCTCCTCCCTAAGAACTAAATTATTTTCCTTGAAGAAGATTAATAGTTAACTGGCCCATCTTCCTGAGCAGATCTTCATACTCAGTAGATGTACTAGGAGAAATATTTGTGCTCACCGAGAGTGGTTGTGAATTCTAGACCAAAGGTGTTGGTGTAGGCTCTACTTTAGCAACATTTTCTTTAGGCTCCTCTTCCATACTTTCTTCTTGCCTTATTGTAATCTCCTTTGCTTGTTCAATAAAAGATGGACGGTCATACCTCACTCGTTGTCTGATCACTGGATTCATCCCAAGAATGAAGTATTTATAGAAGAAATTATCCACGTCATTCATAACCTATCCGCTAATCCTTCCTTCCGGATCTGAGCATCAAGCTTCCTCCTTAGCTCTAGAACACAAGCATGATAATCCCTTATCTTCTCCTTCTCTCATTGGGATAGCTTTGTGATATCGATAATGAGATCTACATATTTCTGTTGTTCACCAAATTCTTCAAGAAAACTTTCAATTAATAAATCCCATGAGTTTTTCATATTATCACCTAGTGTTTCAAACCACCTAAGGGCTGAACCATCCAAAAAGGTAAGAAAAAAATCAGTCCATTGTTCCCTTCTTATAAGGCCATTACAAATATAAGATCGTTTAAACTCTTGAATGAAAGAGGAAGCATCTTCATTAGATTGAGCTGAAAAAACAAGAATCTTCCCCATTTTCAAAAGTAACCACAGTGAAATACCAACCCACAAGTACAATAAACAAGACTTATGTGCACAAATAATTGGAATCACTATAATAGAAAATAGAAATGACCACGATAAACTATGGTAAAACTTGACTTATTGCGGTAAAAACTAACTTTATTGTGGTAAACACTATTCATAGTAAAAAGTGAAGTTACTACGGTAAATACTATTCACGGTAAAAAGTGACTTTACCATAGTAACTACTATGCACAGTAAACACAAGGTTACCCTCCAAATTTTTTCTGACTAAGTGGGAATATCTCTCCAGAAAATCCACCAATGAGGAATGGTCCCGAAAACGGAACCAAAATGTCATCACCAATCCGGCACTATGATAATTCTTCACTAGGAACTCCTCGTGCTATGATTATTTACTAATGCACAACTTTTAGTTTGGTGGATGTAATTTGGAAACACAACAACAAACATAACACAAGAATACCATAGACTATGATAAGAAGGAATGATAATAAATCTGAAATATAAGTGTAAATTATAATATCAACATGAAATTGTTACAATCTCACCCATGAGGTACTTCAAGTGTTATTGACTTCACTTGCCTTCCAACCATAACTATGGGAGAAACTTCACAATCACACCTCTTAATGGCTTCTTTAACACACCTTAAAAATGATGGCTTCCTTTACACACTTACTCATACAATATTTCTCACTACTTCCTTCTATGCCAAATGAGGGGGGTGGCCTCTCTATTTATAGAATTTCCAGGCTTATCCATCTTATCTATAAGATAGGATAAAAAATCTACTCTGACAAATCATATTCCATACTTTAACTCTTATATGTACATGTAAGCTTATCTTTTAAGATAAGATAAACCTTATCATTTCACATGGGTTCCACATTTTTAGACTTTTTACAAATAAAATACACAAAATATTTATGACCTCACTCCTTGTCCTTATTACCAATATAATATTTCTAATTCCTAATCATGTAGACCCTACTTCTGTACTTACCATAACTTTGACATTTTAACATTACCGGACCACTTACGACAAATATTTATTTTTTACCGCAACATTCCAATTGTACTTTTGACTATTACCGTACTATACATTATTGGCAGTGTCATACCGGCAGCGCCGTTATCTTCTATCAGACGCTACTACTAATTATACTTAACAACATCCTATTCCTAATACATACATTAATGAAATAGAAATTATAGAGGAAAATTTTAGTGTCGACAACACAACTCGTAGAAATAAGAATGTGTGAGAATATCTTGGGATTAGGAGTAAGACTAGGGAATAAAGGAGAGATATGGGGATAAAATGATAAGAATTGACTCCATGATTTCAGGACAAAGAAATTGTATAAAATGCCCTCTCATATTCAATAGAAATTGTTCCATTCTATTTATGTTTGGTTTCTATCTTCTGTAGTTTTCATTTCATGTGTTGATTTCAATTAATTATTGCTTAATTTAATTATGCAAATCTAGAGGTTTAGCATCATCTAGTATCGGATAAGGTTAGTAAGATTTATGAGAGTGATTACATGACAAAACCGCAGCATCAAGGATGCAAATATGAGAGTTTTAACACTTGCATTGCCATTTTCTAGATTCTGATCTTCCAAAAGAAGACTGGTAATTCATGTTTTTCTCAAAAACTTAGATTCAAAATTTTCTGAATTTTTTTGGGTTTGTTTATTTGTATTATAGAAAACGTCTGTAAAAAAAATACAGAAACCCATTTCGTATTTTAAGAGAAATCATGGAAGCAATTATGATGTTTCTAATTATTTTGTAAAAAATAGTCAATGATTTCCAACAATTAAACTCTAAGAAGCTTTATTATTTTTGTTAAATATAAAGATGATTATTATTATAAGGGTTCATTTTTGACTGTGTTTGACACCCATCATAGAAATCCCTCTAGATAAATTTAATGGATTAAATTTTCACACATGGAAGTTGAAAATACAAATGCAACCAATGAATAGAAATCTATGGGGAATTGTAAATGAAAAAGAAACTGAACCAAATGATGCAACAAAATTACTGGAGTGGAAAACCAGGGATGATAAAGAAAATCCATTATTGGACTTGCTTTATCTGACACTAAGTTACATTATGTAGACTTAGAAAAAAAGTCTAAAGACATGGGATTTGCTTAGTCAGACATTTGGTGCAAAAGTTGTGAATGCTAAATTTACACTTAAGTTGTAGTTATTCAAGTTGAAAATGAATGAGTGTGCAACTATTTCAAGTCATATTAATGATCTTAGATCTATTCTAAGACAACTGACAGAAGTAAGTGCTCAAGTAGATGATGAAGATGCAAAAGATATTTTGTTAAATAGCTTACTTTCAAAATACAATAATGTAGTTTTACTCTTGGTCAAATGCCTTCTCATTCACTTTAAGGTATGATTTTTGCATTACTAACTGAAGAGAAAATAATAAAAAAAGGATATTGAGGAAGAAAATTCCCTTTATACAAAGAAAAAGTACTCTAGTTCTTCAAGAAACAAAAATAATTAGAATGTTTTTATTTCAAGAAAAAGGGACACAAGTCTTCTTTCTGTATTGTTCGTGCCAAAGATATTTTATCAGGTAAGGTAAAGATGGATGAGGCCTATACAGATGATGAAGAAAGCACTAAAGAAGAAGATGAACCTGAACAGAAGGAGGATGAAGACGAATATTGATACTGAGTAGTGACTCATGGAGGTTAGAGGCAAAGGAGGATGGAGGAAAATAAAAGTCTCTTGTTAGTCACCAACAAAGAGATTGATTCATTGTATTGGTGATCATTTATTTTCTATTTTTTGTTTACTTTCAACATGTGTGAGAGTAAATAAGAATAGATGGATAATTCCTGTTCATAGTTAGGAACATATTTTCCTATATTTTGTTCTCTTTTGTAAAATGTGGATGGGGAAACGTGTACGTTGCTATGGAGTGGTTGGTGGTCCACTAGAAAACCAATTTGAGATTTTGTGAAACTCTTATAAAATCACATACAGAGTGGTTAATGGTTCCACTAGAAAACCTATTGGAGTTGATGGTACTCTTTGAAAACCATCGTATTGTAGAACATGAACAGGTACTAGACAGAACTCACCCATGTTCACACTAAGGGGGTGAATGTTAGGAAATTAGTGTTCATATTGTGAACATATGGTTTGACTATTAATATTATTTAATATTTAAATAATAGGTGAGTGTGAACAATTATTTGTCATGCATAACTCATAGAGATAGGAATGTGTGAGAATATCTTACGATTAGGAGTAAGACTAGTGAATAAAGGAGAGATATGGGGATAAAATGATAAGACTTGACTCCATGATTTTAGGAGCAAGCAATTGTATAAAATGCCCGCTCATATTCAATAGAAATTGCTCCATTATATTTACATTTGGTTTCTATATTCTATAGTTTTCATTTCATGTGTTGATTTAAATTAATTATTGCTTAATTTATTTGTGCAAATCTAGAGGTTTAGCATCAAAGACAAAACAAACTCTTAAACTTCCAACATATTTCTCTACATATTTTTATATATGCAATAAATTTTTATAGTCCATTCCAAAACACTTTGAACTCCTGACCCTTCACAGTATTCTTAAGAGCTCAATTGACCTTGAAAGAGTAAGAGAAGGACAGTGGTAACTGTCAAACTTCCCATTCTAACTTGGATACAAAACATGAGTGTGTAAATTTTTTTATTCCTTTTAGGTTCCACTTTGAGTTGAATTCAGGAGGACCTAACCAATTCTAAGATTATTCCATTTTTCAATATTTAAGAAGACTTAATTGTTATAGTATTTAATCTTGACAGCATCAAAAGTAGTCTCTTCTCAGTTGGAAATGGGCATACAGTTTACAATATTAAGGAGTTATTTATTTTTCACATTCCTTTGAGTATTTTACCTTAAAAGATAGACATCTTAAAATATTTTTTCTCAAGCTTTATACTTCCAAACTTTCTCAAACGTTCTCCACATCTTTGACAAGAAGATTTTATTGAAAACACCACAAAAACCGACCTTTACAAAGAGCCTCCATAGGTTTTGAGATTTCTGTCAAAGAATTCTCTCATTATTCTCTAAGAAAATAAAAAATTATGTTTGAAACAGTTCCATAATGTTCCCCATAGATATTTATACAAAATTTATTGAATTTTGGTTAGAGGGTTTTTGAGTTTCGAACAAAATAGATGTGAGTGAACCTAGATCAAGGTTTATGCTACTGTAAATCCCTAGAGCATTAGAAAGTCAATTTCTTGCTCCAAAGTGAATGAAAATGAAAATTTAAAGTTAAAAGTCTTATTTGGAAGAATATTCACCTATCCAAATCATCTAGATACCCTTAATACTTTCTATTTGCACCCATAAATCAAAATTATAGTCTACAATGCTTTAAAGGCCTTCCAATGTTATGACAGTCAATATGTAGCTTGTCTTATGTTCCTGAAGAGCATATCAAGTGCATTTTGTAGGATGATGGATTGATGTGAAGCATTTCTTAGTGTTCATAGAACCTTACTAATTACGCAAGCATCTTCTCAGATGACATCACTGATGATCCAACCTTTTGGTACTTGAAAAACATTGACTTCATTGTCTCATAATTCTCATTTTGATCTGTAGCAATTATTTTAAAACTTTATGGATTTCCATGCCCTTTATAAAAATTGTAGGAGTAAATTTTTATGACTATTTGGACCCATACCCATATTTGAAAATACTCCAACTGCTCCCGGAAGCACAAGTTGTAGGTGCAGTGTTATAGAACATGACAAAGCATTGTTTGGAGAAAATATATTTGCATTTAATTTAGCTTGAGGTAGTGAAGGGATTATTGAATTCATGAAGAGTGTTGATACCCTGTCAAAACTTTACACATCTTCCTGGAGACTATACTTGCACCCTTTCCCTGGAGAACATCAAAGTGCACACCTTAGAATGGAAAAGGTATACATGAAAAGATGACATTTTGTGACAATCAAATAGACTTGGAGATAATTTTACAACAAACACCTTGAAATAATCTTAAAAAAATCCTTGAAATATGTAATAGGTCTAAACTAATTGATTTACAGAGCAAAACCATGATTTTACCTTCATTGACTCAAGATGTCGCCTTGGAGAGAGAAAAACAATCTTTGAAAAATGGATCAAAATTATTAATCACGTATTGTTTTGGAAAAATAATTTTTACACAAGAATTACAGGCCAATTTACAACAAAAAAGTCTCTTATCACTTATCAGAGCACTTACTCTTATTTTCATTTGATGCCTAAGAAGTCCAGATGATTAGAATGAGTCTTTCACAAAACCAGTCTTGCCAAAACTTGAATAACTTTCTCAAATGCCATCTTGAAGACTTTAAATTTTGCATGGAGATCAAGGAAACCTTTATCCACCATTTCCCATGGTCTTTTGTTAAAATTATCCTTGATTTTTTTTTATCCCATCCCATTTACATGCAAGTGTAGTTTGGGTTCTTGAGGGCAGTTTTATGCAGAAGTGACATTTTGCTTCTATTGCACATTTCTTGACCTTTTGAGCCTTGAAATGAGTTTATCCACCTGAAATAAACATATTCCAAGAGTTTAGATTCATTGTAGCTCCATTAATACTCCATTTTTCCATGCTCTTTGAGAATTGGGATTATGCACTGAAGTCATATTTGCTTGTTTCCTTGCTTGACCAATTTGATGACTTGAGTTGCTTTTGATAGAAAAGAGAGAATACTGAACATGACAAAGAGACCTAATACAATACTTAAAGGTGATGAAAACCACATAGCTCTAACCTACAAGACTCACATGCACCTTGAGAACATCAATTTGACTCACCATGGACTAACATGGACTCAAAAATCTGTGACTCTATGGACATACGCATTTCCATGAAAATGATGATTTTACATGCATTAGGACATCAATGACAACATGAAACAAGGTGTGAAACGATTACCCCTATATATTTTTTGTGTTTCTAATAAAATTTTATATTTAAAACAAGGTGTTCAAATTTGAAAAACATTCACTCATATTTGCACCTTAAAATTTCAATTTTTTTGTGTTTGTTGTCATGCAAATGTGCAACAGGAAAAATTACAATCTTTGAGCATGACAACGATACCATGTGTCAAAATTTTCATTTTTTACCTTTCGAAGACACCCCAGGTCTACCCATCCTCAACACTGGCCTTACCCAATCACTCTAATGACCTTCCAATGGATGTTAACTCAATCCCTTGGGTGAATTAGGAAATTCAATTCAACCCCCGAGGTGATTTTAGGAGTTCTTGAAGAATTCTGATTTTGGACAGTGTTGGGAACGAATACCACTCACTTTCACAAGACAGATGTGACCCACTAGAGTGGAAAAAAGGAGCCAAATTTAACATGGAGATGAATCAAAGGTATAATAACATCGTGGAATTTGTTTTGGAAGATTCAGGAAATATTTGGAGGAGTTGGGATTGATTCATCAAAAACAGGGTTCTTGGGCCTAGGCGATGCACAAGGCCAAAAGAGGTATTGAGCTTCAGGAAGTGATTTTAGGAGCTCTGCATGGAGTTAGGAGCTAAAAAATACAGCATTGGAACTTGAATTTAAAGCTCTACAAGATGGTAACATTATATTTTTCACAACACTTAAGATGCAATATGATTATATCTAGTTTTTTCCAAGTTCAGCTAAGGATCTAAAACAAAACTCTGATTTTTCAAGGCATAAATGGAGGAATAAAGATTTGATATACCCCCACCATTGGATTTAGAAGGCCATTTTATGTAAAATTCATATAAAATTTCACCTTCAAACTCCATCGGGAACTCTAGATACGACCTTCACAAGTTCACTCTTAAGTTCTCATACTTAGTCATTTTTTGAAGTAGACATGTGTCAGCTCTAGGAGCCTGATACATTTTTATGTCCCTTTTGTATCTTTAGTAAAGAGACATAGGGGACATTAAAATGTGCTCAACCCTTTTTAAACCCCCAGAACACTAATATGACCTTCTGTTTGCCAGTTAAACCCCCAAGAGCTAAGTTGGACCCTTCCCTCCCCCTGCACGGATGATCGTCAAGTGTCACGATGAGGTGTGAAGTGGAAATTTATGTCCCTTTCATCCCTTTTATCAAAGTGAAATAGGGGACACAAAATTCCCCCATCCCACTTGAGCCTTTTGGTTTCTCAAGCGCCCAAAAGTTAGCTCCTAAATGCTTTTTCCTAACCTCCCTCTCATTCTCAACTGCAAAGAACTTCATTCTCGTCCATCACCACCTCTGTAATATTAATGGCTACCATGAATAATAGAAGTGAAAATTTTAGTGAGATACCTCTTGAATTCTCAAGGTTCCAGTGGGCAAAATCGCGTGAAAATTGGAGGGAATGATCGTTGAAAAATCTAATTCTGCATGAACTAGTTTTTGCGCCACGAAGTCCTTAATTTTTAGGGATATGGAGGAATGAGTTTTCATTAGCATTCTTCCCTATCACATGAAGAACAACAGTGAAAAATTTAATGAGCTGCCTCTTCACTTCTCAAGGTTCCAGTGGGCGAAATCACACAAAACTTGGAGGGAATGATTGTTGAAAAATCTAGTTTCGCATGAACTAGTTTTCATGCCATGAAGTCCATATTTTTTAGGGATATGAAGGACTGAGTTTTCATAAATATTCTACCCTATCACATGAAGAACAATAGTGAAAAAGGCAGAAAGCTACCTCTTAACTTCTCAAGGTTCCAGTGGATGAAATTGTGCGAAAATTGGAGGGAATGATCCTTGAAAAATCAAGTTTTGCGTAAACTAGTTTTCACACCATGAAGTCTCTATTTTTTAGGGATATGGAGGGTTGTGTTTTTTATTATTATCCTACCCTCACCAATGATAATATAATTTTCCCATTTTTTCAGATAAAGATATTACCCAAAAATTGGAGAGTGGAACACCAAAATTTCAAGACTTGTTTTGTCGAAATCTGACACCCGTAGTGCACTTACTAAAAATAGCATGTGTCCATGGCGAGGCATAATAAAAATAGAAAGTGGATAAAATAGGAAATACATCATCAAAAAAGAAGGATTGAATCATTCCAAAGGTTCTGAAGGCATCAGGATCAATTTGGCATATCCTTTTTAGAGTCGATTTAGTAAAAGTGGGTTTTCAGGCATAAAGGAGCATGCACCATGAAGGAGTACCTGAGCTTCAAGAAAGGATTCTAAGAGCTCTGTAAAGATTCAAGAGACAAAAAAGTACCAATGGAAGGTATTTTCCATTCCCTAAATTGTGGAAAAAATGAGACCTCGTGAAACATCATACACTTCCCTAGACAACTCATTCTTTCGAGACATAACTAATAATCCAAAGAAAAAGGGGGAATATGAAGGTTGTGCAGTAAGAAGTCACCATTCAATTAAATAAGTGTCCTATAGTCAAGATAATATAAATTTTTTGCTGTGAACTCATCTGGGAGCCTGAGTTATCACCGTCATAAGTTGGCTCAAGGAACATGTTCAACACTTAACCAAATTCTCAAGTGGACACGTGTTAGCTCCAAGAGCCTGAAACATTTTGGTGTCCCTTTCATCCCTTAAGAAAAGGGACATGACTGACAATAAAATTCTCCCAGCCTTATTTTTCCCTTTGGTCACTCATGGAACCCTTTACATCACCATTTCAGCCCGTAAAAGCTTGTCGGAGCCTATCCCCTCAGTCATTTAGATTTCACCAAGTGTCACAACCTGGAGCAATGTGCAAACTGATGACCATTTTTTCCCTTTGGAAAAGGGACATGGGGGAAATGAAAATGTTCCCAGACCCCTGTGCCCTGCATGTCATCAATGTGACCTTTTACAGTGCAATATTCAGCCCTCAGGTGTTTTTATCTAGCTGCCTAACCCTAATGCTCAATCATCTAGATCTTGACAAGTGTTGTGAGGAGGTGAGATGTGTAATTTGATGACCCTTTCATCCCTTTAGCTAAAGGGAAATTACAGACATAAAAATGTGCCCCACCCTTGATATGTGTTTTTGAATATTTTAAATCCGACACTTAGCCATTTTTTCCCTCCATTCCTTCTTCACATCTTCACACCCTACTATAGCTCCATGTTTATCCAAACACCCAGCCCACCATTACTACTCCAAACCAGCTCCTCCATGGTGACAAAATCATCCAATCCATGAAATTACATATATTACAGAGGAAATATTGATCGAAAGGGTCAAAGAAATAAAGAACAGAGAAGAAGAATGAAGAGATTTATTTGAAAACTCTCGTTGTCGTAAGACAAATAATTTAATATATCTTACAAACCAGTGCACAAATCAAAGAACCATTTTTTCTACATTATTTGTTTTGATAGGCCAAAAAAATCAGCAATCGATCTCCATTCTATAGCATATATTGTTTGCAGCGAAGAAATCTCCCTCTTGGCACAACGAAGACAAAATTCAGATTTCTCGTCAAACCGATAATCGGTTTGAAGAGAAAATTCACCGATGTAACGAGAAACAAAAACCCATATCAAAAATATGATTTTTATTGAGAACGGAGAAGATAACTAGATCTGTAATTCTCAAGCTCTGTAAATGGCTACCACATCCAAAACCATCGTCGGATGAAAAAAATGAAATTTTAAAATTGCACAAACGAGTGATCGGGTAAGCCTAGAATTTCAGAGTGATATTGGGCGAAAACACATATTAGAAAAATTCATTCCACTGTGATATATAAACCAGAAGCATAATTACTAAAAATAGCAGGCCTCCTACATGGGAGACTATTATTTCAGGTAGGCCACCATCCGAAGAAGATGCGAAGAGGCGGTGAACACAGAGGAGGGATCGTGGGCGAAAATCATCAAAATGGTCATCTCGGTCCAGAATTGACATTTACTAAAAATAGTTAAGTGGATCCACAGGTCCCTATTATATATGGCCAATTAGTCCAAAAGGTGAGAGGAACACATTGTAAATAAGGAATTCAAACTACCATAACCATTTGAGTTCTGGAAAAGCTAATTTGTGCACTTACCAAAAATAGTAAGTTGTCTCGTGGGCACTTACTAAAAATAGAAAGTTATTCCAAACGACAGATCTCACAGAGGGAGAAAACTAGGAGTTAGACATTCAATTTGACATCACCAGTTGGAGACCAAAGAGGAAAAAATATCGACACTTGTTAAAAATAGTTGTCTTTTCCAAATATAGTAGGTGTCAAGAAAAAGTGAAGTTTAGATTTACAGGGGCAAAAACAGTACGATCTTTATCATTAGACTATGCAGGAGTAGGTAACAGTGAGGTAAATTACATGGATTTCAATAGTGTTTTTTGACACTCATTGCATGATTCAATTGACATGCATGTTTCATCAGGATCATGTCTAAATCATCCAAGAAGTGTGGCAATGTTACAGGGAGTAAGGGCATGGATTGTTCCAAAGCTTCAGTCTTTTCAGAAGAGATCTTCATGAGAAATACCTGTCGTCACCAAAGGTTCCATTCAAAAATGTTTCTAAACACTTAGTTCACTGTGCTTATGGGTCATTTGGAGGCATTTTCTTGCCTACAGCTAAAAAACTTGCCCGCAGCAACCCAACTGCAGCATAACAAAATCATTCACTATAAAGGGTTGAAAGGTATTGGGATCAATCCGATTGAGCTTTCCAGGGGTCAATAGGGGAAAATTATTCATCAACATGATTCCTCCTTTTTCTCTCGCTATCTCTCTCTCCTCTCACCCCCCAACTTCCTCTCTCCCCAATGTTCTAATTTCGCATTAGGGGTTGCACTTTTTCATATGTCTTAATGTTTCTAATGTACTAAGTCACCCTTAAGTTATAAAAATGGATTTAATGTTTTCCTAAGAATTTGAAAAGTTTCAAAGCATATGAAGGGTCAATGGTGGATAGGCGAGGAGACTTCCGAAATTCTATAAATTGTAATGAGCTCCTCATTTAAATGGTTTCTAATTCTGAAATTCTTCTAGCTGGTTGAATTCTTGTAAGTTCATGAGAGAGCTTTTTCTTACTTTGAGTGAAAATAGTTACCCATTTTTCCCTCTAATTTCTTCATTCCTTCACTATGAACAACTTTTTTGTAAGCATCAATACAAGGAGTTTCTAATCTTTTTTGACTGAGGGATTTATTGATACTTTGTGCTCATAAATTCTAATCAGTTTTGTTGCTATTTACAAAATTGTTTCTTCTTAATTTTAATTCATGTGATGAAACTTCTAACTGATGTGTGCAAGACTATGATTTTCTACTCGCAGCATTAGTTCCCCTTCCTCATATTCTCACTCACTTTCCCGCTCTCTTGAAAAAGTCCTCTCTAGCAAGAGATTGCTAGCTTTTTTCACAGGGTCAATGGAGTGCTCTTATTGGATCCCCGACCTTAAGGCTAACCCAGATAAAACTCACCTTACTCACACATACATATACACAAGCTGCACCATTTTAAGTAGAGGGACTTAGATTCCAAAAGCGTTGGCAAGAAACCTACAAATTTTTCCGTCGACAAATTTTCTCACTAATAGTGGAAGTCATTCGTTTCAACACATTTAACATGTGATTCAACACTTATGCACACAAAACAACACTTTTGACCTGAAATAGTGATTTTTGATGAAATTCTAACCTATGTGGTCATAGGGACATACTTTGGCAATTTTGTAAAAGGTTAATTGCTTTTTGTGAATGAATTAGTGCTTTTGTTCAGTTTTGGTGCCTATGTTCTGAATTGGATATTTTTTCTATTTTGGCGTGTATCTTCTGGATTGGTTATTGTTTTACGTAACTTTTGATCCCAAACTCGAAATGATTCCTTTTTGTTTTCTCAGAAAGGTATACAAGAGATATTTGCAATGAATGTATTAATTTAAAATTTTATAGGATAATTTATTAATGGTTTTTTATTTTCCTAAATATTTTCATTTTAACTATAAATTGAGTTATATTTTCTTGTTTAATACTACTACCACTTTTTGTGTAGCTTCCTATGCTTACCAAAGATAAAAATTCAATCTAAAATTACTAACCCTTTATTTTTTATCACGATTAGTCGAAGACATTTGGTGTTATCATCAAACTACAAACCTTTGTTTTATAGGCCCTCGTCTTGAAGGCCCAATCATCAAACTACTAATATTTGTCATTTTATTTTTAATTATCTTGCATTCATCATCCTTTTGTGTTTTTTCCTTTGTTTCTTGTTCATCTCGAAGGTAAAATAATGTATGCTTTCCTCTCGCATCCTAGGACGATCTGGAGGATCAAAAGTATCTAGTCTTCCCATTTTTATTTTGTAGGGGAAATGTGACATGGAATTGATATCCACTCACTTGTCATATTCCTAGGAGTCTCATGACCATGGGCTTCATCTCCACGCACATAGACACACATTGTGTTCAGGCGAGGTGTTTCGGCTTCAATGAAAACTATTGTTATTGGCTAAGCACATACTTGTTTTAAGAGCACCATGAATTGAGGGGATCCCAAGTATTACCACCCATGCCTCAGAAAACACCCTTGTAACACACAATTGGGCCTCATGTACCACAAGCTATATTAGGGACTCCCTTAGTGAGCTCGTGCATCCTAGACTAGGAAACCTTTTGGCCGCATATCAAGCTATAGTGAAAGGAGGCCTCACTCCTAAATATCATTTGTTTTCTGACCCCACATTGACACATAGGTAGAGAACCACTTGATTACAATCCCACTTGACTAGTTAGGGTGTGTGTGTGTGTAGAAGTCAAAAATCTTCACTCTCTCATCTTTAGTATCTCAAACCCATTCACAATCAAAACACAACACTCCACGACAATAGGTCACCCAATTGTACCCTTTGATTAATTAATTTGATGTTCACCTCATCACATCCTTAGGTCTAAATAAATAAATCAATCAATTAAACCCTCACACCTCATCATATTAACTCATCCACACTCGCTAATTGTAGCTACTTAAATTAGTAACCTTCCATAAATATAGCCTAACTACTGCTAACTTATCCCTATAACTACCTCCCACCCATAAGAAGTTAGAACTAAGTTAAATTTGGAAATCTTTTAAAAACACCTCTACATTTATCTTAACTAACCTAGTCTTCATCCGAGTTCACCCCTCTTATCATCTCCAACATCTCTCGAAATCCCTTCAAAAAAACTTCAAAATGGCAAGAAAATCACTCCTTTTATCCCCTAACTCAAAATTTCTGAAATCACCGCCAATTATCCCGGTTGTCGGGGATCTATATAAACAAGTTTCTCAGCCTCTTTGGGGGAGAATTTTTGGGATTTTTGAAGGGAATTTACATCCGTTCACAAACATTTTGAGCCTAAGCTTTTCAACATAGCACCACCCATCACCTTATTGCGTCAAGATGATCATTGTATTATCCATCATCATTATCAAGACATTGTCAAGCCATTAGCCACTCAATTTGTTCAATCTATCCAAACATCTAAGGTGAGCTTTTGTTTTCATTGATTTCTATTTCCATTTTTAGGTAAAATTGCTCATCTTTCAATTTTCATTCTCATTTAAGGTTTAAAATTCCTCACAGTCACAAAATAATCAGGTTATATTCTTTTTTTTATTAACATGTTAGAATTCACAGTAATAGCCGACGATTGCTAGAATCACCTGTGATTCTTGCACCATATGTTTCTTTCATAATTTGGATCAAATCTTCCTAACAATTTGTATCCATCTCTTTTATTGATAACATATTGTCAAGTATGGGTTTTGTAGATGGCCATATCAGGTACTAGTGATCCCATTACCAACAATAATTCACTACCAATTTTCCGCTACCCTTTACATTGGGAGCAATATGAATTATTACATGACCTAGAACTTTGTGTTATCCACGCTGCACCCCTTGACCATTTGGAAGCAATATTTTCATCAAATCAATGTATTTTTTAATCAATCGAAGAATTTTGGGAGGCATATTATGAGGTTCAGAGGATCCAAGCTAACCCCGCATGGTATGAGTACACCTATAAAACAAGCTTAAACATTCCTAAGGACAACTGCACCACATTTGAATCCTACATCTTAATCGACATCAGAATTCCAGACACTAATTTTGATCTTACACGCCTCTACGATATGGAGGAGGAGATCTCTAACTTATTCGTGGAAGATTACATCTCAGAGCATAATTCTTACTTCACAGAAGATGAATATTTTACATGTTATGTAGGCTCAAACTTATCTGAAAACCAGGATTTTGACCTAGATTCTAATTTTGGATTCTAGCCTTGTTGTTATCATTTCATTACTATTAACTAACGTATTTAATCACCTAAATAAGTGATAACAGTTAATCATCTTTTCCCTTTATCATAATTTACTTAAAATTATTATCAATAAATCTTGATTGTCTTAAAAGTAGGTTGATATCTGCTTAAAGAAGTTTTTGGGCTTCTAGGGGACTGGCCTTTTCCAAAAAACCTACCCATCTTATTTTAATAACTCTATTTTGTGTAATTGTTTTTGATTATAGGCCTACTTGCAGGGAAAAGAAATCTAGTACATTCTTCACAGAGTGTAAGAACATCACACACATCCATCACATCTTGTGGGTATCCTAGAAACCCTGTAATACTAAGGTTGAGGTAATATTACCCCCTTGAAGTATAAACCAACCCCCAAGGTAAAATTGTGTCTCAACAATGTGTTGCATGTTTGTTTCTTGTTTGTGAACAACCTTAACCATCCCATCACATTAAATTTTAATCAATAAATCAAACATCCTTAATCAACCAAATTAATCCCAATAAAAAACCCATCACTATCCTTAGTAAAAAATCCTAATCCAAATCTAATCCCTCGCACATCCTATTGAATTATGGCCTTTGACCCTCAATCCCCATCCTCTCTAAAAAACCATCCAAACCCCTATCTCGTTTCTAAATCGATCAACATAGCTATCCCATCACCCCCCACCCATCAATGTCAGCCATCTCACTTTGACACGAAGTGCCACACACCATCCAACACATTAACAATAAAATATCAAACTTAACATCTTACCTTAACCAATCCTCTCCTCATCATCCAAATCAACAGTCACATCTTGATCTAAATATCCTATAAATCATCCAAAAACTCAATCAAAAAATATTTGATCTTCAATATTCAATAAATATATCACCCCCTAAACTATCATAAATTAACAAAACCCATCCATAATATTACCTTCCTAGGATCCCTACTCCTCACCCCATTGAATTCCTCTTCGAGGAACCTGAATCATCCCAATTCACACCATAACCAAATCATCATAAACCACTATACCCACAAGCTAATTACACCTACTTTTACCACCTCACTAACTTTGACCTAGTCCAAAAATACCTCCTTTATGTCCTTGTTAATCTAGCCACCCATCCCACACCCATACATTCATCCTCAATTCCAACACCTAAATTTCCTATCAATCATCACGACCTACACGTCCCTATCATCAAAAATCACAAAATTTGAACCCCTAAATCCCATCATTATAAAACCTATCAGGTCCCATCCACATATCCACAACAATCATAGAAAATTAATACTAAGTCATTTTCTCCGCCACCTCATCTTAGTCCTCCATCCTCTTCATCTTCATCACCTCAATCCAATCCTATGAAATTTCTTCTAAATAGTCCTACATCCCCTAATCCACCATAAAATTCATCCTCCAAGATTATCTCATCCCCTCCATCACCTAATCCCAATACCATCTCATCCATCATGACTTCTAAGTCAACCTCATCTCCTTCTACCCTCAATTTGAAAACATATAATGTGGTTCATACACCACCCTCGTCATCTTCATCCACACCTTATCCTATCTTAACCCCTTCAGCACCTAAATCTAACACTATCCTATCCTCTAATCCTCTTTCATCTCCAACATCCCTAAATCCTACACCATCTAATGTGAATCTTAAGTCACCAACTCCAAAACCTAAAAAATCCAATACCAATCCGCTCCATACCCCATCTCCTACCCAATCTAATGAGGCTATAATGCCACCTTCATCTACTTCATCCCCTAAATCGACCAAATGTAATGTGGTTCTTACACCACACCAATATACCAAATCTCATTCATGCCCAACATCACCCAAATCTAATGTGACTCTCATATCATGTCTATCACCTTCATCTAAATCTACCCCATATTCTTCATCTACATCTACTATTCTCAAATAATATAATCTGAAGCCAAAACCATCCATGTTAAAACCACATAATCCAACCCATCCAAAATCACCCAAAAATACTTCATCCTCCAAGCCCAAACCATCCACTTCGGCCCCCAGGCCTAATCCATCCCCTTCATCTTCTAAACCACACCAATCTCATGTAAATCCTAAATACAAATTTGACCAAATCATCTCATAATCCACCCAATTTTACAACATTACTTCCTACTCCTTCCAAACCCTTACTTCCTACTCCATCCAAACTATTTAACCCAAACCACTTCAAATCTCACTCATCATCCAAACATCATTGTACACCCAAACATCCCTCACCAACAAAAAAGAAAAAAAATCACTTGCCATTTTTTGTTAAGTATGTCCTCTTAGCGGATGACAAAACTACAAGCCCCCAATCTCATGATTACCACATGACATCATCTTCCCCATCAAACTCATATCCTATAGAAAAAAAAAAAATTCTATTATGAAACATTGAGGAAAGGGCTTAGGCATTCATGAACAAGGAATTCACGAACCAATCTCCCTTCATCAAAATCCAAGTCATTTAGGATTAGGGTATAAACCTAACACTAAGAACAACCCTCTGACTACTCCATGAAAAATAATTTCTACTACTCCTCTTATTGATCCTATCATCCCAACCACTCAACCTAATCACAAATCATTTAATCCCCCTATAAATACCAAACACCTAAAAATGGATTGATCGCATATTTTTTTGCTTAAGCACGGATGTTATATCCATACCATCTATCCTTTTTCCATAAAACATCAAAATCCATTAGAATATAATCCCTTATTATCATCACATTCATTTATATCATATTCTATTCCATTTAATTGAACACTTGATCAGATTGCTCACACATGCAATAAGCCAATAGTACCTACTACAATTTTCTGACCTTGGTCTATCATTACCTCTAACATTCAAGCACCATTTTCCTCCTAGAGATCCACACAATTTAACACATTGATCTCTCACTTTCATAGATACAATGGAAACACCTTAGGTCTGTGGGTATACCTATTGTTGAGGTGAGTCTCCAGTATCAAGGTTAGTTCCTTGTTGATGTATCCTAAACTAATTTTTTGCTATTTTGAGGGTAAAAAGATGACTGTAACTAAAATTGAAATGGGTGATACACCAAACTTGTTGAGGGATTTGACTGAGTATATGCACAATAAAATTGAGAATGAATTTTAGATGCACGAACCAATGGTTTTCAGCAGAATATTAAGGAAAAACACTTATGTATTGAGGGATAAATCACAACAACACAATAAGATAAACATGCACACTAAGACTATGTAGAAAATACCATATTTGCAGCAAGGTAAGATGATTAATCAGGGAATTAACATTCACAAGAATTAATGGAAAGATACACACCACTGCAAATAATTGGAAAGGCCAAAAATTTATTCTCATTCAAGGAAAAACTGGTAGAAATATGCTTCAGCACTCCTATGTCCAAAATTCCTCCTTATGCCTTGCTAGTGCACACAATATATAGCCAAATATTTCACCCAACCCATCCTAAAAATAGACTAAAACTGTACTCGCCCATACATGCTAATTTTACCACTTTATCATGAATAAATAAAGGAATAAAAATAGACATGGTGATTACAATGAGGAATTAATAACCTTAGTTACAAAAATAAACTCAAGTCAAAGTGAAGTTGAGTGATCTTATTTTCATAAAACTTTGGTGGATATTTTGCTAAAATTAACTACTTGCTTGTTTTGCAAGTCTCCTCCAATGTGCATGCAATCTTTGTCAATTTTTTCTTTATCCTTTCATGATGATTAAAATAATCACTCTGCTGATTGACATCCTTTCAATGCTAAATTTGTCTTTTTGTCTGATTTGTCTTCTTGTGAAAGCATGAAAAATTACTCCTTGTGCAAAATAATGCATTTTTTTCCAATACTTAGCAAAATATTCAACCCCACTGTGGGGACCACCTACCTACTTGTCTTATACCTTTGAAGAGGTAATACCTTTTTTGTGAAAAATTAAGGTAAATTTGCAAAGTTTAATGAGGAAACCTTGGCATAATAATCCCTCTATGCAATTGGTACTTGAGGTCATTTTGAATTTTTTGAATCAATTAGTTTTTTTTTATAAAAATTAAGGTAATTATGCTTGGCCACCTTATTAATTAATCATTGTCCTTATCTTTTGATGGCCTTTATTTCAATGTCCATAAATATACTTTTTGACCATATAATGTACATTATTTTAGAAATCATATCAAAAAGCTTTTACCTTTTTTACATGGTCGGCACATATACTTGGACCCCTTAATTAAGGTCAAAATGCAATAATATTTAGATACATATTTTGCCCACTTGAATTATGATGATTCATCCTCATTTGAGTTTTGGTCAGTGGCATTAACTGACCTTGGTTTGCATTATAATTTACCAATTATCATCCATGAGTGGTTGACCATGGTATTGTTTTAATCATCTCAACATAATTCAATCTAATCGATTATGCATTATAGTCACGTTGATTTAATGATGTAATTTGAAACATTGATTCCCTGCATACGATTCACCCTATTGTCAGTTTTTTTGTGACCATGGTTCAGACTGGGTTAGGTCATTAGTGGTTAAATATTGATCTTTGATCTTCATCCTATGATCATTCGGATCGATTGTAACTTTACATCACTGATCTAGGTGTGCCATAGTGAGGTTGAGTTGAGTTGGTAAAACAACTCAACCATAATCATTTTCACTTTGGATTTTTCGACTTTGGCTGAAGCCATTGATTCAAAATTTCTGTTACCGCCATGAATGTGATTGTTGAGCTTAGGTTTTTATCTGCAAACATTAGATCTATGTGAAGCTTTTAAGTTTTTGGTATTCTTGGCTATCGAGGAGTTAGTATTGAAGTTTATAGTCTGGGTTTGAATACTTCGATGGCCGCCATTATGTTTCATTTAAGTTTGGTTTAAGAAAATCCCTGTCAAATTTCATCTAAATCTTTTGAGGTCATTATCTTCATATGATTTTCGAGCTGGCTCTCCTGAATTATATGTCCATCCCGGTATTGAGTACTTTTTGAATCTCGCATCCCTACTTTCATTTTTTGATCCATTCTAAGCATAAATTGTGAATCCTTTATCATTTTCTATCAATTTATTATTTTGATCCCTATTGGACATTTAAGCTCACTCCTTTAAAAATAAACTATGTGAGCATAATGATTCATTTTCTTTTGGATCTCAGTTTTGAATAAATGCATTTTTCCAAACAATTTGTAGCTTTCATATTTTGGAGATCCTAAATTATAATCCTTGTAGCTTTGTGTAAGCCACAACTATGAAAAAGGTAAGTTTTGTTTTAACCTGTCAATACTCATCCTGGTTGAGAGATTTCATTTACATAAAAATAATTTATTTCACATTTTTTTCTTGAATATATAACTCCTTTTGCTTTTGAAAATTTGTGTTAGATTTTTTTTCTTCTTCTGCAACTTGAACTTCCTGTACAGGTGTGAAACTTTTGGGTCTTATACTCGATTTTGATCCTCTGCATTTGAAAATTCAATGAGGGATTTTCGAGACAACTAAACTTTGATTTGTCGTTGTATTTGATATTTGAGAGAAAAAAAATTAACGATCATGAGATCTAAAGGTGTTTCCTAGATCTTTAAAAAAATATTCACAACCATGAAACTCATTCTTTTGAAATGCCTTCTTGCTTAACCCTGATATGGGTATTCATCCTTTTTGTGGAATTCTGTATTCTCTCCTATTAGATCTGGTCATTTTTTAACACAAATACAAGCTGAGGGTTTTATTTTCTACCACTTTTTCATTACTTTGTATTTTCTGTATTGCAAACTCTTATTGCTTATTTCAAATTCTTGTTTTCAGCCTTCATTTTCTTTTGATGTTTGTCAAAATTATTGTATATACATGTCATCAAACTTGGATTTTATTTTGTTGTTCAAAGTTTTTATGCCATTCTACTTTGTTTTGTTTTGCTTCAATTTTTGAGAATTACTATCCAAGCTTTCTGGGTATCTCCTTTGACGATTATGGAATATTAATGTTCATTTTTTTGTTTCTTGTGCATTTGAAAACTGCCACTTTAAATTCCTTAGTTTCCTCATCTTGACTTATGGCACGATTTGTTTTTGTTTCCCATTCTTATGCATTGTTTTAAGAAATCTACCTCTAGCTGATTTTTAAGTTTGATTCATTTTGAAAAGGTTTGATTCTACTTTCATGGGATTTTGTGATGTTTGACTCTTTTGCTAATGCATATGCAAAATTTGTTTTTTTGAACTATTCAATTTTTGTCCTTAATCTCATTTCATCATGATGCAAATCTGACTTCATGAATTTGTATTTTTTCTGGAACTTTCAAAACTAGTTTGCACTAGTTGTACTTCATATATGATGATTTGTGCTTTTTGAAACTTTGACATTTTTCTGGTATTAAAATGTCTGATCTTTTTTTTCCTGAAATGAATCTACTTTTGATTGGTTAGCATTGATTTCTGCCTGTTTTGCTTCATTTTCTGCAAATACATGATGACAATTCATTAAGTATTACTATGATTTCAATTGATAAACATTTTCTCATGATTTTTATAAACTCATATATTATGTTTTTCATATTTGCACTCTGAAATAACTTAGAATTTTCACTTATATCAGATGAAACTTAACTTTCCTTCAACGTTGTGGAAAAATGTACTGAATTGTTTTTTGTCAAAGAGTCATTCTTTTCTGAAATAATTTAAGTTTCATCGATAAAATGACTTCATTCTTTCTTTTGATTATTCTTGATCTTCAAATTCATTTTTATTGATATAAGATTGTAATTTATGCCAAATTTCTTTCATAGTTTCTGTTTTATGAGTTTATTCTTTACTTAAATGATTTCCACCCTCTTAATTTCATTGACAATCCTTTCTAGAAAATTTTTTTAATGTGAACTACTTGAACAATGTCTTGTCTTGAAAATGAATGTTTATCATGAAATGAGATTTCTTCATTTCAGGTGTTTTCCTTTTTTAAAGACCGTGCTCTTAAATATTTTCTATCTACAGTTCTTATTTTTTCCATTGATTTGAAATTCTGTTCTATATATGAGTCTTTGAAAAGTATCATGTACTTTCTTAGATTTTGAACACATTGCTTTGAATTTTCTTTCTATACTTGAAGTTCTTCTCTTAAGCTAATTCATAGATTGAAATTAAATAAGTTGAATCAAATATACTTTACAATCTATAATCTTTTCTCAGCTTGTGCAATCTGTAATTCAACTTTCTTGTTTGCTTGGATAATTGTTGATTTGAAGCTATCATGAATGTATTAAGCTAAACTTGAAGATTTGAAATGTTCATTTCATGTTCCTTCAAATTAAATTCTGGATACTATTTCTACTTCTTGATTTGAAAACTTGTTTCCATTCTGGGATCCCTTGATAGTCTGCATTACTATAACTTTGCAACTAAGTCCAGTTTAACTTAATACTGAAAAATTAGCATTGAATTTTGTCCTTCTATATAAGTTGCACTATTTATTCTCATAATTTATAGGTCTGCAAAATTCATTTATATCCTTCGAGTAATTTAAGTCACTATTTTTCATTCATTCTTTCAATTTGTATTCAATAAGGGTTGGAACTATGAAAGTATTTTCATTTATGATATGTATGCATTCGGGACTTTTATTTGAATTCATCTAGTAACAATTATTTTATTATTGTAAAGTGATCATTTGATGAACTGTACCTTTTCAATGTAATCTATTTTGATAGTACAAAATTTTAAAACATACATTTGTTTTCCTCTGCTACAACTTGTGCTTGCACACTAAAGAAAATTATTAGAAAATAATTATGCTTTTTGGCATCTCTAATGTTTCATAGTCTTTATTTTCTTTTTTTTCTTGTCATGATTTTCTGAATCCCATGAGCTTCTGCAAGATAGTGCCTTCTCAATTCTTCATATGTTACATGATGTACCTTATGCCTCTTAATATTAGGAAATCCATTTGCATGAGATTAGATAATACATGAGTACAAAATAAACCTTGAGCTCTTGACTAATGCCTTTTCCCTTTATTTTTTAGGGGCACTGTAGTTGCTAGATGAAAAAGATGGAAAATGAAGTTGAAACCAGAACAAAGAAGACTAGGAGAAAACCCAAGGAAATGATGGGTTTCTTCTATACTCTTTTACTTTTAGCTTTATGTACATGTACTTCCTACTTCAGTAGTTATGAGTTACATCCCACGGCTTGTGTGGGAAACATTGAATTTCTTCATGAATAAATGACATTAATTTATGTAACTGAGTTGTATACTTCTTTCTGCATTCAAATTTTATGATGGATATTGATTGTATAATGAAATAAACAACTCAATCACATGATTAATAGTATTTAAACATGTAGAAATAATGAGATTTAATGTACCTATAACTTAATAATGAACTCTTCTCAATTCCATGTAACTGCAACTCTGTTTGCTGCTCTTGAATTTAACATTTGACCTAAACTGTGATTCCTAACTTCATCAAGGAAATGCATTAGTCATTCAAGGCTTTTGTTTTTCCTTGCTGAAGATGAACATGTAATGGTAGTCTATGTGAAGTGTTACATTATATAACAACACACATACCTATAGATTACACGTTGTTAATCAATTGTTGTAACTGAAAACACAATGAAAACTGTATGACTCCCACTAGTTAGGTCCATATATCAACACCTTCCATCGTAAACAAAGTTTTGAGTTGCCAATTTTCACATGAGTGTACAAAAATTGTCAACATTTCTGGCGATCCAGTGGGGAAAGATGTCTCTAGCTTGTAGACCAGTGCCTTGCTCTTGTTCATTGGGCGTGTAGTTAAAGCATATAACCAAAATATTCATTTTCTGAAAAATCGACCTTTCTGAAAAACAAACTAAAGTTGGGAAAGGATCTGGTAAACTAGATCACGTGCACGAGTGCACTTATTGAATTGAAAAACATTGTAATGTGCATGAACTGCACTTATTGAAAGGGAAATCCTACTCTAACCAAACACTGTAGGATTTTCAATAACAATGTTTAAGAAACATACCATTCACAGGAATGGGAAGTTCTTCTCCATTCATCCTTGAAAGCTGAAATGCATTGTGCTCTTTGCAAGATGAAATCATGTAAGGACCACTCCAGATTGTATCAAACTTTGTGTGGTTTCTTGGCTTTGCATGATCAACATCCCATTTCAACACAATGTCTCCTTCATTGAAGACTCTAAACTTAGCCTTTTTATCAAATGTTTTCTTGATCTGTCTTTGATTCTTTTCCATATTCAGATGAGCTTGATCTCTTAGCTCTTGTAGCTCCATTAATTCTACATAACGAACCTACATTGGTTCATTCTCAAGTAATTCCATCTGATGCAGTAAATCCAATGCGGGCAACTCAACTAAGATGGGCATTCTTTCCTCTCATCCATAAACAAGCTTGTACGGTGAATTGCCAACTGATCTTTTAGGAGTCACTCTGTCAGCCCAAAGTGTTGAATTTAACATCAGATACCAAGCTCTTTGGTTGTCCTTGAGTGTTCTTCTGATGATCTTCAAAATATTTTTGTTAGTTCTTTCAGCTAACCCATTACCTTGTGGGTAATAATTAGATGAAGTACTCAAATAAATTCCATGCTTGACAACCCAATTTGTTACCTTTGCACCAAGAAATGCTAAGGCATTATCTGAAATGATAGTTACTGGAACACCAAATCTATAAATTATACCTTCGTAAAATGATAAGATTGAAGTCTCATTAGCTTCTTTCAAAGCTACTGCTTCAGTCCAACGTGTAAAATAATCCATAGCAGTCAAGATCAATGTGTGTCCTTGTGACGAAGGTGGATTTATCATGCCAATGAAGTCAAGACCCCACTGCATGAATGGATGATCCACTGAAGTAGGATGTAGGGGTAGTGAAGTTAAACGTTCTTTTCCAACAAAGAAAGCACACTTCTTACTCTTTCTAATCCATTCGAATAATTCCTTGAATATGTTGGGCCAATAGTAACCATATTTCATAATTTTTAAGGTTGTAGTACGTGCTGAAAAGTGGCCTCCTGCAGGTCCTTCATGAAACTTGGATAATAGTTGTTGAATTTTATCATAATCAATACATCGCAGCAAAATTCTATTTATATCCCTTTTAAACAGCACACCATCAATGAAAACATAAGGTACAACTTGTAACCTAAAATATATTCATTTATTCTTGTCCATACCTTCTGGATAAGTATCGTGCTACAAGTAATTAATCAAATCAGTCATCCATCTTGATTCCTAAACTTCTGGATTGAGTTTTGGTTGCTGATTTTTCAGGCTGTAATAAGATTTTTGACTATTGATATGTGATTTCAGCATGGTGTATTGAATTTTATGATTTTCCAAGCCTATTGTTTTTCCATATAAGTAATCAGATGTTCACACAATCCTTTTCTCTCAAACTATTTTTGCAACATGGATGTCAACATCATACTCCATAACCTTTGTAATCCATCCTACTCTCTTCTCATTCAGTTCTTTGTTTAACAAGAATGCTTTAACACTTGGATGAGAGACTAAGACATGTATCTTATTATTGGAAAGCATGTACTTGAAATTATTTAATCCTCTAACTACAGAAAGAACTTGTTTTTCAAGAAAAGTGTACCTTGTCTCGTAGTCATGTAAGATTTGCCCAATGAAAGTAATTGGTTGCTCAATATTTTTAGCATTATCCTGAGTTAATATGACTGAAATGGTTTTAGCTCCTGCAAGTGCATACATTATAAAATCCTTATCAAAATTTGGATTTCCTAGGGTAGGAGCTTGTGAAATAGTTGCATTGATAGCTTTGAATCCTTTTCTTCCTTCACTGGTCAAAGAGAAATTTTTATCTTTATTTAACATGGCTATTAATGGCTTGACTAATGCTACAAAATTTAGAACAAATATTTTAACAAAGTTATTTTTTCCAAGAAAACTTGTAGTGTTTTCTTATGATGAGGACAAGGATAGCTTGTGAAATTGCTTCAATTCTAAAAGGATCAATAGCTAAACCTTATCTGGAAATAATATGTCCAAGTAATTTACCTTAATAGACTGAAAATATAGACATTTTAGGATTCAATGATATTCCAAACTACCTACAAAGCTGAAACGTATGCCTCAAATTCATACGATGATCATTAGAACTCTTTGAAAATATAGTAAGATCATCTAAATAAACCAGTATGCATATATTTAATAGGATGTGAAAATCCATGTCCATTACACATTGAAACATTGCACTGACATTGGAAAGTCCAAAAGGCATTCTTTTGTAAGCATAAGTACCCCACTTTGTAGTTAAAGTTGTTTTGTATGTATCTTCTTCACGCACAAGAATTTGATTGTATCTGCTATAACCATCCAAAAGGGACAGCTTGTTTGAACATGAAAATGTTCTTAAAATATGATCCATGTTGGGCAACACGATAATGATATTTTAATGAAGCTTTTTTAAGATCTCTAGAATCCACACATAGCCAGAATTTATCCATTATTTTTTCGAGCAAGGAACAAGATTAACTACCCAACTTGAATGTTTGACTAGAAAGATAATACCTGATTCAATCGGCTTGGATAACTCTTTTCTCATTAAGGGTTCAATCTTAGGATTTACATGTCTTTTTTTTCCTAACTTGGAATTTGGCTGTAACTCTATGGTATACTAAGCTAAAATGGGATTAAAACCTCTTAGATCTTGGTATTTCCAAGAAAAAACATCTCTAAGTTCTTTACACAAATTAATAAAAGACTGTTTTTCAGCTGAGGAACATACATTTCTGATAAATAATTTCTTTTCATCGTCAACTAAGATCTCTTCGTATTTATCTGCGTGAGTTGAGATCTTTCCTTTATCATTTCTTAATTGATCATCAGAACTGAAAATATCTTCTAATGTGACCAGTCCTTTTGGTAGCTTGTTTGTCTTCAATTGAACAATATGGTCACCATATAAATGCTGCATTTTTTCTTGATTTACTGCAGAAAATTTAGCTTCTTGTTGCACAAATCTACATATTTCTCATCATCTTCGAAAACTTGCCAATTTTCTTCATTATCAGGTACTGAAAGTCTGATAATCAGTTTTATATGTGGTTGTAATTTGTTGTTTTTTATCTATTCTAGCACCTCAAAGCTAGCACCAACTGTTGCAAGTCTATCTGCATGTTTGTTTTCAACTCTTGGAATGGATTGCATATTAATAGCATCAAAATCCTCCATTAAGTCTGAAAATCTATGTTTGTAAGATTTCAGTAATGAATTCTTACACACATTAAAGTTTTTTACTTGATCAATTACTATCTCTCAATCACCAAAAACTTGCAACATGTTGATACCTCTTTTTCTGGCCCATTGTAAGCCATGAATTAATGTTTCGTACTCAACTACATTACAAATACATGAGAATTGCAGAATTAAAGCTGAAAAATACCTTTCATTTATAGGGGAAGTGAGCATCAAACTTGTACCTTGTCTTTTTTGTTTTTGGCTCCATCGAAGTGAATATTCCATAGCCCTTATGTTGTTTTTTATTTTTTGGACAACAAGGGAATTGGTGCATTTTTTTCATGCAAACAATAAACACCAAATAAATACTTTCTTCTGCTTCTTTGAAAGGATCATAAGCATGTTCTTCTTGATTTTTTTCATCCATAAACATATTAGAAACACCATCATAATGTAAAAACATGTGTTGTAATGTCAAAATCAGATTGATCTATGGTCTGCATAATTTGTTGCAACACTGGAAGCATGAGGCTCAATATAAAATTTAGCCAGAGGCTCTGAATTAACAATAACTTTAGTTTTATACCTTGTAGTAAAGAATAAGAATGACCAATCTGAAGAAAGATAACCTCTTATCTTTGTTTTAAAATCTCTTGATAAGTATAACGCAAAGTAGGGAGGTAAGTATACAACAATAACATCTTGTAAGATAGAAACATTTGGACAAGCATGTCAAGTTACCTCTAAATTTTTAATGGTGCCAACTGTGTGTTGTTGTTCTGTTTAGTTGCAACACACTTTTCTCTATAGGTTCATACTGCAGGCCTAAATTTTCTATAATTGCTTTAGGCATTGCTATGCTACTTGCACCACTGTCAATCATGTCATTATGAACTAAATGGTATCCAATAATCAAAGTGTTAGGATAAATAAATTATTATTAATTATGCATTGCATAGTTAATTATTTAATTATTGTTATTTGGTTATATTTATTTATAACCTTTTGTATTATTTATTTGTTGCATTATTGATGCAACTATATTTGTTTTTACTTGGTTATTGTTTCTCGGATGTATTTTGGAAGTTGTTATGATTTCATTTGTACCTATGCAACCTTGTATTTGTCTGCACATGGCTATTCAATTCCTATAAGAATTGCAGCACTCCATTGTAATATAAGTTGATTGAATATTAGAAAAATTCATCAGGTTTCCGCCCCTATTGATCAGATTACATTTGGTATCAGAGTGAGAATTTGGACTTGTGAAGCAGAGAAGGTGTGGAAAGAGAGAGTAACAAAGATAGAGGAGATTGGAGAAGCATTTACAACAATTGAGAGCATGTGCAGCCTCTTGCAACTTCCCGACCCCATCCTGAACCGAGCTATCTAGTAAAAGGGGATTTCACATCTTGTATTGGAAACCGAGTTAGCCATCGAGCTGCTTGCAAAATTTGATGTGAGGTTACTCTTGCACTTGGATCGAGCCTAACCCACAGTATCCAATATAATGGTGTGTTGATCTCTCTAATATAATGGCGTATTGAGGAGGAATCCTACACCCTCAACACGTCCTGCATATACCAATAACAAAGCGGTTAGCAAACAACAAGCAACAACCATATCGGTGATTATTCTCCACTATTTGCTGGCTAGGACACACAATGATCGCCAAACTTGCACCATTTTCCATCGCCATTACTCCCATAAAGCCCCATGCCAATACCTGCAACCTGCACACAAAGGGTTGAAAACAAAAAAAAACAAAATGGTGCACACAAAAATACAACATAGGTGGCAGTGCAAATAAAATTCAAAGCCAAAACCTGACATCCAAATCTGTGACCTACGTGCAAGCAAAAGTGGATTAGCAAAATCAAATAAAGATAAAAAAAAATAAGCAGCTGTGTTATATACATGCAAAGGAGGATAAAAGTGAGATTTGCTCTAGGCAAAAAACCTTATCTTCTACCAAGCAAGCAAATCCACGTGCATTCTCCTTAGCTGGCACCATTTCTACCTTTTCAAAGGTTACCATTTTTTATATTAATTTAAATTGAGTTTGCTTCAATTTATATGCATAGCGCATTGAGTGCCTCAGTGGATAGAGCGAAAGCTTTGGGTGTATGAGGTGTGGGGTTAGACACCCACCCCCAACACTTCATTTTTTAAACCAATTTGATTTTAGTGGAAAAATTAGAAAACCGCCAACTGTGGAGGGGAACTTAGCGGCAAAAACCACCTCCAAACAAATTAGTCATGACTATATAGGCTCCTAAACTTTTAGTGAGAAAAACCCTAATACAGGGAAATTTTGTTTTTATCCTAATAGGCCTATTTTTTTATTCCAAGAAACTTTTTTTGAAGGAGTTGTACTAAAAAATTGCATTTTTAGCTATTTTTTGCAATTTTTTGGCATAGAGGGTCGTTATGGGCTCCAAAGGCCACGGGGCCCGAAATACATTTTTTTTTCAAAATTTTGAATATAATTGTATGCTTTAGTATATTGTACTAATTTGCAAGTTGCCATAGTCAACCGAAAACTTTGTAACTTCTCAGAAACTAGAAGAATATTATACTTAAAAACAATAAAATTTGGTTCAAAAACACTCATGAGATCCTAGATCTCATTTGCAGCGTTCAGTATATACAGTGCCTCTAGGAAGCACTTACAGGTAAATCCATCGCGACTACTACTGCACTTAACGCCTAATATAGCTGCAACAACATCGTCTGGGCACCAACCCTTTAAATCGACGGGGAGTAACAAGGTCACAGTGCACACACTATGAGTCATCCCATTCTTCTGTGAGTGATTGCTCGACATAAATTTAGACTAAGAAATTATCCAAGTATATAGTGAAGTTACGCATTTGTATGAGGATATTTCTTTGAGCCAGTGCCAATAATCACACAAACCCCTTTCAGTACTGTCTTGGTACCATGTATCAAATTATTTCACGTACGTTAACACCTCTTTCACATACCACCATCTTTATAGAAAGGGTGAACTTCTTCCATGTACCGCCAGGTATATCAGAAGGGCACGTATATAGAAAGGTTCGGTATATCGGATTAACGGTATATAGATTGGGAGACCTTATACCTGGAGTGATAAGAGCCTAACCCTATCAGTGATTTTAGAAAAATGGGCACCAATGCCCTCAAAATTTTTCTTCCAAATTCACAATCAGTGATAAGTACAAAGATGATGGGACACTAGACAAGTATAAAGCAATAATAGTAGCAAAGGAGTATGCATAAAAAAGGCATTGACTACGAGGAGACATTTGCTCCCATAGCTAAGATCAAAACGATCAGGATGATCTTTGTTCTAGCTACACAGTTTGGTTGGAAAGTCCATCAAATGGACATAAAAAGTGTCTTTTTGAATGGAGATTTACAAAAGAAGTCTATATGACTCAACCTGAGAGATATGTAGTACCTGGTTAAGAAGCAAAGGTATGCAGACTTAGGAAATATTTGTATAGCATCAAACATGCACCCTCAACATGGTACATCAAAATTGATGAGCCATACATCATGGATTTGTTAGAAATCCATAAGATCCCAATATTTACCTCAAAACAAAAGGGGGGATATTGTGATTGTCGTTGTCTATGTCGATGATCTGATCATCACTGGTAGTTTAGTGAGGATGATCAATGAAACGAAGACAGATCTTAATTGATCATTCAACATGACAAATCTCGGGCTAGTGCACTATTGTCTTGGATTGGAAGTATGTCAGAAAGAGGATCACATTTTTGTCTCTCAGATGAAATATACCAAGACAATGCTCGAGAAATTCAAGATGATGGATTGCACACTGATTTCTGCACCTATGGAGAACAAATTTTAGTTATCTCATTCAAATTCATCTCCTGAGGTAAATGCCACTCTCTATTGGCAGTTGATTGGGAGTCTCATTTACCTAACCTACATTAGACCAGATATCAACTTTGCAGTAAGCTATCTATCCGGGTTCATACAGGAACCCAATTTTTGTCATTGGAAAGCAGCAAAGCACATCTTGAGATATCTCAAAGGATTAGTGGATCTTACTCTAGAATACAAGAAGAACAACAATTTCTTCTTGTTAGGATATTTGGATTCAGTTCATGCACACAATATTAATGATAGAAAATCCACTTCAGGATTTGTGTTCTTAATGGGATCTAGACCAATATCATGGGGAAATAAGAAAAAACACTTTGTTTCTCATTCTTCCATTGAAACCAATTATCTATATGTAGGAAAAGTTTTTTGTGAAGCAATTTGGCTACGTCGCATACTCGAATGACTTGGAATACCACAGGACAAACCAACCACCATGTATGTTGACAATGAAGGTGTTCTCAAACTTGTTTGTAATCCAGTTTTTCATGAAATAACAAAACACATTGAGGATTAGTGGATCTTGCTCTAGAATACAAGAAGAACAACAATTTCTTCTTGTTAGGATATTTGGATTCAGTTCATGCACGCAATATTGATGATAGAAAATCCACTTCAGGATTTGTGTTCTTAATGGGATCTAGACCAATATCATGGGGAAATAAGAAAAAACACTTTGTTTCTCATTCTTCCATTGAAACCAATTATCTATATGTAGGATAAGTTTTCTGTGAAGCAATTTGGCTATGTCGCATACTCGAATGACTTGGAATACCACAGGACAAACCAACCACCATGTATGTTGAAAATGAAGGTGTTCTCAAACTTGTTTGTAATCCAATTTTTCATGAAAGAACAAAACACATTGAGGTATAGGCACATTTCATATGTGAGCATGCCTTGAATCACAATATATAGCTTCAGTTCTGTCCAACGACTTAACAACGAGCAGATATCTTCACAAAGTCACTTACACGTGACATGTTCGAGATGTTCAAAGAGTACCTTTCTTCATCCCTTGAGATAATGCAAAATTAAGGGGGGTAATGTTAGGATAAATATATTATTATTAATTATGCATTGCATAGTTAATTATTTAATTATTATTATTTGGTTATATTTATTTATAACCTTTTGTATTGTTTATTTGTTGCATTATTGTTGCAACTATATTTGTTTTTACTTAGTTGGTTATTGCTTCCCAGATGTATTTTGGAAGCTATTATGATTTTGGTTGTACTTGTGCAACCTAATATTTTTCTGCACATGGTTTTTCATTTCCTATAAGAATTACAACACTCCATTGTAATGTAAGTTGATTGAATATTAATAAAATTCATCAGGCTTCTACCCCTGTTGCTCAGATTACACAAAGATAGATGAAAGGGTGGTGGTTTTTTAATATCACGAGCATTTAAACCTTTTGTACCATCCACTTAACCTCCTTCATGTGATCTTTCTCTATTATACAACGAACCATATCTTCTTTCTAAACTTCCTTTTTTGTTGGTTTTGAAGAAATCTGCAACTTAGTAAGCTCATGAGCAAGTAGCTCATGTTGTCCTAGAATACTCGGAGAATATAATAATGAAATATTAATATTATGCTTTTTCATTACCTCAACAATACTAAAATAAACAACAGTATTTGAAACAACTTCTACAGTTTTAGCATAAGCTTTAGTAAAAACTTACTCTGCTTCAGCAAATTTTGAAATTTGAGGTATGAATAATCTTCTGGGATCAAGCTGCAATATTTTTTGCTACTCTTTAAGAGCTGAATTGCTTGTTGTTTTTGAAGGAACATTAGAGTTTTTTGATATTTTTTGACATGTACTTGTTTTATAAGTGACAGTAGGTAGAATAGGTCTATTTTTTTGTTTTTCTTTATCTTGAGACCTAGTTGTGACTGCAATAAAGTCTTCCTCTCCAAAGCTGCCTAGATTCTGTTCGAGTGGTTTCTGATTCTAAGCATCTTGTTTTCCACCATCCATTTGAGGTTATGCAACACATATTATATTCAGTAATGCATTTGAACAATTTGAAGTTGAATGAGGCTGATTACAAGGTAAACACCACTCTTTTGAAACCATATTAACTAAAACAAGAGCAGTAAATGAACTAGGATCTTTTGAATCAAATTTCCCTAGTTGATATGACTGTCTATAGTTCTTATTTTACTAATAAGGTTGTTTATTTTGTTGATTTAACTAGTAAGAAGCTTGGTAAGGCTTTCTAGGTTGAGATAGTTTATTCTCAATTGATGTCAATTTATTTCCTATAGTCTGCAAAGCCATAAATACATCATCTAATGGAGCTATAACAATAGGCTCTATAATGGTAATAGTCTGCGGAACATGTGTCAAATATGCTATAAGAGGCATTGAAGGCCTTGGGGCTAATTTTCCAACTTGAATAAGGTTGTTTCCTGCCCTAATGACAATATCATAAGCTGTTGGAAGAGTATATCCTCCCATAGATTGAATCATGGCTAAAATATCACTATTTAAATCTCTAATATAATATAGAAATACATGATCAGCCTAAGGCTTAACATTGGCTGAAGTTCTTTCCCAAGTTCTAGCAAATCTGATGTTAAAACTAGCCATAAATTCATGAGGAGCTCTTTTGGTTGTAGAAAGTTTTTCTATGAGAGATAAGTGATCAGAATTGTCTTGAAAGTTCTTAAGTAATTTCTCTCCTAACTCATACCAAGTTTCTATACTCCATATCAGTAAGGTTCTATACCATTGCAAAGTTTGTCCTTTAAATGCTGCAACTAAAAGTTTTAAAGCTAGATCTTCATGAGTTATATTATGAACTACACAAAGGACTGTAATATCTTTAATGTGCTCTGTAGGGGTAATCAGATTTTCACAAGTAAATGGAGGTAAAATTTTTAGGGCAGCAACAAGTATATCATGGTAAACTTGAATTACTAAATGGATGTCATTAGTAAAGGTCACAAAATTTCTAGGTGGGTGTTTAACCATTGGAATAATAGGGATTTGAACAACAAGATTAATACGTGGTGAATGAATATTAGAAGGAGGGTTGTCAAAATTGGGCCTATTATAAGGTAAGGTATTTATAACTCTTCTTCTTCTAGCAAAATTCAAAGGTAAAGAAATAAAATCAACAGGAATTCCTCTTACCAATGATCTTGTAGTCACTTTAGGCATGCAACATGCCATAAAAATGGTCTGTAATCAGCCTAATAGAGTTGCCAAAAAAATATTTTGATTTTTAGAATAAATTGTTACATCTTGCTTCTCGAAAAGTGACTTTCTTTCTCTGTAAATCTACTATAAATTGCTAAAATCTGTTGTAAATTGTTGTAGTCTGCTACAGATATGATCTGTCTCCCACCGAGCATGCCAATAATTATTATCTCTTGAAAGTGCACCCTGGTTGAGTGATGATAGCATGGGTTCTAGGCTTGTTTGATCTCTCACTTTCATAGATATAATGGAAACCTCTGAGGTCTATGGGTATACCTATTGTTGAGGTGAGTCTCTGGTATCAATGTTGGTTCCTTATTGATGTATCCTAAACTAATTTTTTGAGGTTTTGAGGGTAAAAAAAATGACTGTAACTAAAATTTGAAATGGGTGATACACCAAAATTGTTGAGGGCTTTGACTGAGTATATGCACAATAAAATTGAGAATGAATTTTAGATGCACGAACCAATGGTTTTTATCAGAATATTATGGCAAAACACTTATGTATTGAGGGATAAATCACAACAACACATCAAGATAAACATGCACACTAATACTATGTAGAAAATACCATATTTGCAGCAAGGTAAGATAATTAATCAAGAAATTGACATTCACAAGAATTAATGAAAAGATACACACCACTGCAAATAATTAGAAAGGGAAAGTTCATTCTCATTCAAGGAAAAACTGGCAGAAAATATGTTTTAGCACTCCTATGTCCAAAAGTACCCCCCTATGGCTTGGAATTGCACACAATATATAACAAAATATTTCACTCAATTCATCCTAAAAATATACTAAAATCTGTACTCGCCCATGCATGCTAATTTTACCCCTTTATCATGAATAAATAAAGGAATAAAAATAGACATGTTGATTACAATGAGGCATTAATAACCTTAGTTATAAAAATAAACTCAAGTCAAAGTGTAGTTAACCGATCTATTTTTAATAAAACTTGGGTGAATATTTTGCTAAAATTAACCACTTGCTTATTGTGCAAGTCTCCTCCAATGTGCATGCAACCTTTTTCATCTTGTGACACTTGCCATCTTTATCCTTTCCTTCTTGATTAAAATAATCATTCTCTATTGATGTTGACACCTGTTGACATGCTCAACTTTTGTCTTTTTGTCTATTCTGTCTTCTAGTGGATGACATGCAAAATTAGTCCTGTGCAAAATAATGCCTTTATTTTCTAACACTCAGCAAAATAGAAAAGGTCTACCCCACTGTGGGGACCACCTTGATTCTTCTCCACTTGTCTTATCATCTTTAAAGGGTATGGGATAAATATCACCTTTGAGCTCGTTTCTCTAAGAGACCAACCTATGTGAAGCTATGACAATGAATTTTTTGGGTTTTTTGTTATGCGGAAAGATATTTATTGAAGTTTGTAGTTTTTGTGAATCTTCTTATCTGGTATTATCATTTCTTTTAAGCTCTGGTTTGAGATTAATTGGAACTTCTCTAATCTTTTGGGTCATTTCTACTCTTTTTAGATTTCTCCTGAAGTTATGTGGACACCATTATTAGATCTCTTTAGAGCTTTCAATCTCTGCAAGTTTCACTCTTCATGAACTCTGAGCATAAATATATGAATCCTCTGTCATTTTAGAAGGTTCATTAATTATTCTTGCTTTCACATTGGACATTTTGAGCTCACTCCTTTGAAAAAATAACTCTTTGAGTTCTATGCGTGTATATTTTCATTCTTTGCATGGATCTATTTGAATAAATAGCCACCTATTCCGAGATCACGAGCTTTTGTTTCGCATCCTAAATTAGAAATTTATAGCTTATATGGTCACCACTGCTAGAAAGGTGAGTTTTAGTTTCGAACCTGTCAATACATTCATCCTTGTCGTTTTGATTCTTTGTGCTAATACATCACTTCATTTCATATTTTTTTCGATTCTATACTAAAATGCTTTGATAATTTGTGAGTTTGTGATTTTTTGTTTCTATGGAACTTCCTAAGAGAAAAGAAACTTTTGGGTCTTCTACTTTTGATATCTACATTTGATATTTCTCAAGGGTTTTCTCGAGCTCAACTTAACTTGGTAAGCTTTACCACTTTATTTTACCGAGTTGTTCGTAAAACTTGAAAATGTTTTAATGGTTATGAGATCTAAGGTGTTTCTTGGATCTGTATCTATATTCTTTTGATGAAACTCATTAAAGGCTTAAAAATACTTAGTTTTGATAACCCAGATATGGGTTATCATCCTTTGATATGAGTGATTGTATTCTCCTTCGAAACTATTATATCTGGGACTTTCCACACAAATGCAGTTGATTCTTTTCTATTTCCAATTCTCTGTGGTGCAAACTCTTATATCTATTTCAAATAGTTAATGGCTCAGCCTTCATTTTCTTCTGATGTTAAGTCAAAAATGTTAATATTCATGTCTTCTTCAAATTGGATATGCATTTTTTGTTGTCTCGAATCTTTGTTATGCACATCTAGAGTTATGTTTTGCTTTAGTGGACAATTTTGTTTATGGGTGAGCTCTTGACCTGTATGGCCACCTAGAAATGGTGGGTTTTTTTAATTTTTCATGTGCCTTTCGACCATGGCTCCCACTGTAAAATTCCTTGCTCACCTCTGGTCTCTTACATATTGGCACGATTCGTATTTGTTGTTCATGATTGTGTTTAAGAAGACCCCCCTCTACCTACATTTGATTATCACAGATTTTCTAGGTTTGAAAACTCTGATTTTGCTTTCATGGGTATTTTGTGATTTTGAGCTGCTTTTTTGTAACTGTATCTACATCAATTTGTTTTTTGAAGTCTGTAAATTTCTCCTTATTTTGTGAAGCATGCAATACCTTACTTCATGAACTTGTAGTTAGTGTGGAAGTGGAAACTAACTAACTTGTGTACTTAAAAACTCAATGATTGATGCATCTGCATTTGGAAATCCTCAACTTAAATATGTCTGAAATTTTTTTCATCCTTTTGAGTACTTTGAAAAACATCTATAGCAGTTGCTTCTCTTTTTCTTCATTTCCCGTAGTAACTCCAGAAGACAATTATTTTACCATATACATTAGATTTCCCAGTAAACATTTTCTCTTGATTCCAATTTTGTAAATCCATATGATTATTATTCTTTGGATGATGAGGAGAATGCAATCACTTCCATCCTTCATCTTATATCAACTGAAACTTATATTTCCTTATGGGTATGTGGCAAAATGTACTGAATTGTTTTCTGCAAATAAAAATTCTATTTTCTTATCATTTCTAAAACGATTGTTTCATCGATGCAAATCTGAAATCATTATTTCTTTTGATTATATCCTGAAGCTTCAAAAACATTTATCCCTAAGTTGTAATTTGTACCGAGGATTCGTAGAATTTATTTTTTTAAAGTCATGTCTTTGATAAATGATTTCTAGATTAATTTCATTACATTCCTTTTTGGATAATTGTATACTGTGAAACTGCACTAATGAATAGTGCCTTCTTTGTAAATTAACTCCTTGATCATGAAGATGGCATTTATTCACCTATTCTAGGTGTTGTTCCTTTATATAAAAAATGTTTCTTACATATTTTCTTTGCACAGTTTTGCATTTCTTTTGGTTGATTACCCAAACCTATTCTCTTGAGTCTTTAGAAAGTAATCACGAACTTGCTATTTAAAAACATGATTTGAGCTGTAAATAGATACTTGAAGTTCTGTAACCTACATTGTATTCATTGATTACAATTCCTGAGTTGAATGAAAATATACTCTATAGTTATATATTTTCCACTTTGCCAATTGTAATTGCAACTTACTTGTATTTGCTTGGAAACTGTGGCTATTTGAAGCTATCATGAATGTTTGAAACGAACCTTGAAGATATGAAATCTTCCTTTCATGATCCTTCAACTATAAAGTTTTGATATTATTTCTACTTCCTTGATTTGAAAATTTGTTTCCATTTTAGGATCTGATAGCAGCATTACTGTAACTTTGCAACTATAGCTAGTTTATTTAGTACTGAAAAATTGAGCATTGAAAATTAAGCACTTGTAAGTTGCACTTTTAATCTCATAAGCTCTTACAGGTTGCATTGTTCATTTTTATCCTTTAAGTACTTCAGAGTCACTATTTTTGATTCATTCTTTCAATTTTTATTCAAACTTTGAGGTATTGATGTAAAATGCTTCATTGATTTAACAATCTACCCTTCACTGTATTAGTTGAGATTTTCCTCCATGCATTATTTTACTATTGTAAAGTGATAATTTGATGAACTTTACCTTTTCAATGCAATCTATTTTGATAGTACATAATTTTTAAACATACATTTGTCTTCCTTTGCTACAACTTGTACCTGAACACTTGAGAAAATAATTAGAAAATAATTAGGAAATAATTAGCCTCTTATGTTCCATAGTCTTTATTTTCTTTCTTTTCTATCTATCATGGTTTTTTGAATCCCATGAGCTACTGCAAGATAGTGCCTTCTCAATTATTCATTTGTTACATGATGTACCTTTGCCTTTGATATTAGGAAATACATTTGCATGACATTAGATAGTACATGAGTACAAAATAAACCCTGAGCTCTTGACTGATGTCTTTTCCCTTTATTTTTTTAGGTACACTATAGTTGCTAAATGAAAAATATGGAAGATGAAGCTGGAACTAGAACAAAGAAGACTAGGAGAAAACCCAAGGAAATTATGGGTTTCTTCTATACTCATTTAATTTTAGCTTTATGCACATGTACTTCCTACTTCAATAGTTATGAGTTACATCCCACGACTTGGGTGAGAAACTTTGATTTTATTCATGAATAAATAACATTAATTTTTGTAATTGAGTTGTATACTTCTTTCCACATTTAACTTTTATGATGGATATTGATTGTCTAATGAAATAAAAAACTCAATCACATGAATAATAGCATTTAAACAAGTGGAAATAATGAGATTTAATGTACTTGTAACTTAATAATAAACTATTCTCAATTCCATTTAACTATAACTATGTTTGTTGCTCCTGAATCTCACATTTCACCTAAACTATGATTCTCACATTCATTAAGGCAACACATTATTCCTTCGAGGCTTTTATGTTTCCTTGCAGAAGACAAAAATGTAATGTTAGTCTATGTGAGGTGTTACATTTTGTAATAGCACACATAGCTACAGATCACATGTAGTTAATCAATTGTTGCAACTGTCAACAAACATAATGCATCAATGCCTGCCATTGTAAACAAAGTTTCGAGCTTCCCATTTTTACACAAGTGAAAAAATTGTCAACACATGCCCCATCAAACCACTATTAATTCTTAACCCCTTGAGAGTTCTCAAAACAGTGGAACTTATTTATGCAAAAAATTACAAATATAAAAAAATGAAAGATAAATAAAATCACATTAAAATTAAAAATATCCAACAAAATCCATCGCAAGAATATCTATAGGGTGCTTCAAGAAACTCTACCGGGGCTATAGATGCCTTTATGGTAATGGAGCAATGTTTTGACAAGAATTAGATGCATCTCAATTGGGGCTATGGACACCTAGTTGACAGTGGAGAAATGCATGGATTAACCTACTTAACTTAATCATTCCCTATACATTGGCTAGTATTTATTCACATACTACCCATTAAGTCTTCACTTCAAGTAGTAATTAACCTTCAAAATCACATACACTTTGATCTAATAGAGACATAGGGCTTGCATGTTGCCAGGTATTGTTCACAACTTTGTCACACTTTTGTTTTAGTCCTACTTATACCTTACAAAATGTGTCGTTAGGCTCATCTTTTTTTCATCACTATCATTATTTTCCTTCCATCCATCACATCCACATCCTTTTGGTTCAAACATTCATGGGCAGATAATGAATCTTTCATTTTCATCCAATCCTCCTCATGTTAATTTTCAAAAGGCATTATCATGACTTGGGGTATCCTTACTATCATCCGTTGAGGGTATCATCCATTTCATATACCCCTTACTTCCTATCCTACTCTATACCAGAGGGAAAATCAAACCTATCCATCCATCCACACACACCACGCTACTTTATACTTGGGGCACACCACATGTATGCCTTAATCCATTTCCCCTATTCCATTGGGCATATCTTATCATCTTCCATATCCCCCATCTTATCATATACTACATCCCTTTTCCTATCTATCTAGCATCTCACATCCCATATAATGATATCCTATTAACAAATTCTTATCCCATCCAACCTATCCAATCTCCCTCGATCCTTCCCTTCCATCCTACCCAAAAACATTGAGACTTATAGGAGAAATTATCATCACATTGTTTCATCTTACCTATCCTCAACCATCCAAAATCTAAAATACAAAAATACACAAATCCAAAATCCAAAATCCAAAAATCAACACATTCACAAACAAATACAAATATTTAATGTGTGTGTTTTTTCTTGTGTGTTTCCTTTCTTATCTCCATTTTCTTTTTGGCTGACGATATTAGTCCCTTTTTGTTTATTTTTGTTTTTCATGCTCCAATGATATGAGGAATTTTTTATATTAATATTATTTTAATGACACAGGTATTTGGAAATTCAATCATCATGGTCATTATACCTTAGTGCATTTTGATTTATGCAACATTAATCACACTATTAATGATGATAAAAGTGTCCACTTTATGATAACACACCCCCTTCTATCATCATATCTTATCCTTATCATTGTCAACACCTAATCTGCATCATCATCTAACTAACTATCTAACCTCATCATCTTCATAGCCAATGCATCATTTATCAATCAATCAATATCCACATCTAAATCTTATCATATTGCATCGAACATCCCAAATCCTCATCCCCTGGCTAGGGCATCTTCTAACATCTTCTGATTCTAACATGATCATCAAACCCAATCCTTATTGTTTCATCTACACATCCTCAATCTTCTAATCCTTTAAAATCCTCAAATGTCACATCTTCAAATACAACATCCTCAAATCTTTAAATTCAACCCCCTTGATTGGGGCATCTCGAAATCTAACATAGTCAAATATAATTCTTAAATCTTCCATCCTAACCCCTTGACTAGGGCATCTCAAAATCCAACATCTTAAAATCCAACATCTCAAAATCAACCATCTCTAAATCTAACATCTTTAAATCCAACATCCTCTAATAAAAAATTACAAATCTTCACCCTTGTCAGACATTGTTGACTAGGGCATTCTCAAATTTAAATCCAAAATCCAAAATCTTAACCCTTTTCATCATTGGTTGGGGCATGCAATATCTCCTTATACTATAATCCTCATCCTCTGAATCCTTAGATCTTCTATTCCTCTAATCTTATTCTTGTGAATTCTCAAATATTCTCATCATCTGATCCTCTCTCATCTACTAACTTGGGTTTTTCCTCTTTTCAAGTGGTTACCCAACTTGTTCCTCCCCACCTAACTCCTTGACAGGGCATCATATCATCATCATAACATATTCTCTTATTTTTATTTGAATTGTCACTGCTAAATAATAACACTTCAAAGAGGGGAAAAATGTAGATATCTAATTTGTCAATATGATTAATTACGATTAATCTATCATGCAACATCATCTAAATCCATATAATAATTAATCATAAGATTAATTATTATTTTTAATACATTTGATAATTTTTATCATTTATCATTCAAACCCTTCACGTCCCTCCATATCCCTCCCTCCCTATTTTCCCTCAACACCCTTCCCTCACTCCACATCCATTCTTTCCTCTTCTCCTTCCACACCTCTCCCCTCCCTCTACAATACTCCCTCCCACCACATCCCATCCTCAATCTTGTTTCTCAAAAACACTCCCGTCCCTCAACACCCCTCCCCTCACTTCACATCCCTCCCTCCCTCGAAACACATTCTCCCTCCACACCCCTCCCTCTTATTTTTCCATACCCCTCTCTCCCTCTGCACCCCTCCCTCCATCTTCTTTGTTTAAACCCCTTTCTCCCTCTTGACCCCTCCCTCTATTAAAACCAATTCTACCTCCACACCCTTCCTCCCTCCAAGTCCCTCAACACCCATTCCTCATTATTTTCCATCCACACCCCTCACTCCCTTCATATCCATTGCTCCCTCTTCTCCCTCCGTACCCCTCCCCTCCCTCAACACCCCTCCCTTCATCCAAACCCCTTCCACCACGACACTACTTCCTCCCTCCACACCCCTCCACCCCTCTTATCCCTCAAAACACCTCCCTCCCACCACACCCTCTCCATCCAAACCCATTTCTCCCTCTACACCCCTTCACCTTCCACATCCCACCCTCCATCCAAACCCATTCTCCCTCCACACCCCTACCTCTATCCAAACTCCTTCACCTTAAAAAACCCT
>CM034148.1:240099791-240171416 GCA_019776745.2 Taxus chinensis
TGTTTTGTAGGTTCTGGTTGTTGTTTTGAGGTTTCAGTTCAAAGGTCTCAGTGCTGGTTTAGTGCATTTTTTTGAGGTTGTGTGGAGCTTACTTTGGGCCCAACTCAGCCCGAGCTCATCGATTTGGGAACCAAGCTAGCTAACCCCAACTTGCCACCTTTTTTTTCACTTTCATTGGTCCATTTTTACATTGTTAGACCTCAACCAACCTGCTCACCTCTACATCACTTGACTTCTCATATTTGGGTTCTCTACAATGGGTTTTTGATGGTGTTTGCCTCATGTATTATTCATCCACATCGTTCCTTTCTCTTCACGTTTTCTCCAGCTTGATCTAGTTTTAACTTGACCCCGCCACACTCCTATTGTTGTGTTGGTTTCCCAAGCTGCCTGCACCTTATGGATATGTTTGTACTCCCTGTCTCATGCATTTCTTGACCCCGGTCTTCTGACTCAGCTCCCTAGATCATGTTTCATTGTGCTCATGTTTGTGGTTGGCTTCTGCACCTGGTTCTTTGTTCACCTTGGAATTTTATGTCATGCTCATTCTTCTCTAGTTTGGGGTCCCTACCATTTCTCTTTCATATTATTTTCCAAGGGTTGATCGACACACGACATGTTGGGTCCCTTTTCATTGGGTGTTGTATCCACCCTCTGATTTCTCTAACTCGTCGATATGCATTTCAGCTTGACATTGACACGTGGTGCTAACGATCCCAACTCAGAGCTGACCTCTTTCAAAAACTTACCAAGTCCTCCCCACACTAGATCTCTCCTTAACTCAGCTATCTCGATGACAATCTCGCTAGACACCTCAGTGACTCACCCACCCAGGCTCATGCTCTGCACATCGCAGCTTGACTCTCCGAGGTCCCAGTTAACTCACCACCTCTATAGAGTCAGCTCACTCAAGTGGCCTCCCTCAACTCACTGATTTGCATCTGCGACTCACCCGAGCCAACTTGATACATAGATTTTTCAACTCACCGAGTCCTCCACCAAGCACTCCTAAGCCATCTCACTAGCTCGCTAAGCTTCCAACGAGTTCACCCTCCTTCAATCCTCCAAACCCCCTTCTTCCTCCTTTTTTGAAACTTTTCCATTTTTTCTCCCTTTTTCCATAGTTATTAGCTCAATTAAGGGTAAAAATTTAAAATTCATCATTATTTTATGGGGAGTATTTTTTTTAGGCCTTTGTATAGGGTTATTGGGATTTCCAAGACACTTTTCTGGCTCCCTGCTTAGTAGTGCTCCTCTTGGCCTATGGTTAGTGAGTGCATCCACCATAACCTTATGGCAAGAGGGCCTTCTCTTTTGTAATCTGAGACGCCTTCTCTCAAAATGAGCAGTGTTTTTACCCTTGTGTTTCTTACGCCCTTTTGTGTTTTATTGTGTTTTGTTCCTCTACTTCCGACTAGGACTCATTGTGGCCTCCACTCTTGCGCGACTCGTCACCTATTGCAAGGTGAGTGGTCAAATATTTAACTTCACATAAACACACCCTATTGTAATCACGTACTACTTATAAAGTGATGCAAACATGGGGTTATCACTATTCTTGGGTGTTGTATTACATGCAAATGCATTCTCATCTGAGTCCTTCATCTTGCAACCTTTCTTATATCCACACACCCTCTTCTCGTACACCTTGCACTTCTTGCTTCTACATCATAGAGGATGCTCTTTCCATACTTGAGCATCATAGGATCAATTTATAACCTCCACCAATTCCTCTTGGGAGAGAGAACTACACATCATGGTGTGCTTATATTTCCTACAAGGGTCTTACACACTTTCTACATGGGCCAGTTCCATCAACAACTTATTCCAGTCATCTTGAGGACTATCTCGACACATGTAACCATGTTTTTGATTAATTGATATTGTATGTCACCAGACCTCTCTGCTTCCATGTGGAAGACTCAGATCATCTGTACACCATCTAGAATATCTTTCAGTCTTTGTTTGGAGACACTTCACATAGTGCTGCTAATACAATCACCTCATCTTTTGATTCATGTGATGATATTTCTACTGAAACAAACTCTCTTAGTTCCATCTCTGATGACAAGGATTGTTCTTCTAGTTCTAATGAGGAGATTGTAACAAAGAACTCTTCTCCTCCCCTCACTTTTATAGAGTATGTCAACAATTATCCCTTTCCTTCAGACATTGAGAAGTCCCATTCTTAGCCTTATACAGTCATTACATTCACCTCCTTTCCAATTCCAGTGTGTGAGGCCCTTTCCACTCCTCTTTCTTTGGTTGATGACTCATACCTATTAAACATCTCTCTTCTATTTATCGAGCCCCCTTCTTGGGATGAATATCTTCCAGACCTTGGTAATCTTTTCACATTTCCTACTTGTGATGTAGTACAGGTTCTTCATCCTTCTACATGTGCTTTAGAGGAGTTCTTAATCTCCTTTGTTTGGAGTTCCCCTTATGGGAATCTTATCACTTCCACTTTTCAAGAGATCTTCATTGATCCACCCTTTCTTGTGGATCCTCTTTTTGTTAAGTGGGTTGTTTCATTTCCTTCACATCACTAGGGAATCCTTTTAGTAGATGTTTATACTTCACACTCTGAAATTCTGCACTTTTGGTATTACCTTCAGTTCTTTGGCACTTACTAGACCTATGTCACACTTCTCTAGACTAGATTCAACATTCTTTGTAATGTTGCCTTTGGATTCCTTCATGGAGTGGGTGGAATTCCATTACTTCATTACTTTCCTTCCTAAGGGCAAGCACATAGTTTAGTATAGGTGGCTCTTCTTCAGTCCAGAGGTAGAAGACCACGCCATCGACACTCTTCTTGGAGACTTCCTAGAGTTACAGAGTTCAAATCCGTCTATGGCATCTTCTGCATTCCTCTTATCCCATTCTCATCTCTTCTTCTTCTTCTAAAGATATTTCCCTTTTGTAAATAGGTACCTTATCATACTTATCAGTTTTCAGGACCATTTGTGGCATATTTTCTTATATTAGAGATTTTTTTTCATCTCTTATGGTGGATGTTTTTCCCACTGGGTTTTCCACCATTGCTTAAGATCCTTGTTCATGGGTACCTCATCAGGGTTTAGTTTCGGGACCAATTTCTCATTTCTGACTTGTAGCCTCATCCTAAGTTACGATGAGGGGGGGGGGGGGGGGGTGTTGGTGTGATTAATTTTCCACACCACATGGTAGGTCATCTCACTTAGGTGAGGTCATAGCTCTAGGTGTCACAAGGGTTATGATAAAGTAATCATTATATTCTTTACATGTCATTACACATCGGTGTGTTAGTGTGTCATGTTATCACCAAATGACTTCACCCTCCGAATGGATAGAATGTGAACATGATGTTCAGTTTGATTGGGTAACATGGGATCACCTCTCAATCTATGGGACTTGGGCTCAAGGTGAACCTCCGGAGAAGGCCAACTTCCTTTTCCTAAACTAAGCACTACACTACTGCTAATGCAATAAAAACCTAAATTAGAAGTGGTGATGCACCAAGAAAGGGTTTTTATGGAAAAAAATTATGGCTTTCCAATGAAGAGAGATGATCATGAGGAATAATGAACATGCTTTAAAAACCCAATTTGCATATATTACTTCACTCCTTGATAAACACAATGACCTCCAAAACTTGTAAAAGAAACATTAGTTGCACAATTCACCTAGAAACATGAGAGATACAATAGAAGAAGAAAAATGATGTAAGGACAAATAATTGATCACAAAACATGATTTCCATTACTTCAAGCACTTGCACATTGCATCATTACAGTGGGGAAAGGCATAGGTTGCCATTACAATTTTTAGAAGAAAGGCTTGAGAGCCTACAAATTCACAATAACTCAGCTTGTGAAGAGAGGGAAAACTTGGAAAATGTCTAAGTACTTTGGAATAAGCACCCCTTTACATTTATAGAAAATTCAAATTTGTTGAGAGAAAGAGGGAAGAATCCTAAAAACTAGACAAGAATGTAGCTGAATGGGTCAACTATGATTGCTTCATTAATTACACCTCCACCTCTTGGCTACTATTTTTAGAATGAAGAAATCTCACAATTTGGAACACCGAAACCTCTAAAAATACATCTCCTAATGATCCCATGGTGTATCTCTCATTTTCCTGATTCTAATGACTATAATTTTATAAAAAATGGGCAACTGGGAAGGAAATTGTGGTCTTCTAAGAAACAATTATTTTTAGGGTCCCCAGGGCATCATGCTTAACCAACATGTTGATAATGAATTTGAAAAGCCCAGTTTTGAATTAATCCCTCCATTTGATAAAAATAATATTTTAATAAAATTTGGAGGTCTCTTTATATGCCTCGATGCCCAAGGAATTGGTCTTGCACGTAAAAATATTTTAATGTCTTAACTTGCTAAATGGCTTGCTAGCTAGCTTGCTGAGCTGGATAGCAAGCTACCCACTTGCATTGCAAAATGATCCCTTCCTTAAAATCTTCTTGCAAGTTATTTTATTTTTTATACGGCTATTCATCGAATGGTGAGTTATCCATTTTAGGTAATTGGCGATGAACTTGGCACCTTATCTCTTAACTCCTCCTGTCGTCTGCTAGTTGGTTGAACTTTTTGACATATGCCTTACATTAAAACTACCCCAATTTGCATTCCTTTTAAGAACATATGGCTCCCAACGACGTTCCCAATCAACCCAACCAGCCTTCCACGTACCTCGCCAACCACCTTGCATTGTGAGGTGAGTCTTTTGCATACACCTAGTGACCCAGCATGGAATCCTCACAACTCGCCACATATATTATCTCACTCCACACCATCACCCACAAATTAGCATTGAGTTCACCACACTCTGACTCACACGTGTCTCTACTGCATAGGCTAAGTCAATTGGGTTTTTGGGATATGACTCACACTATAAATGAAGCTCCAACCGCCTTGAGAACCTCTGAATCCTGAAAATCCAAAACTCCAAATTTTCAAAGTTTTGGGCTTTTGGGCTTTGGTATCTTCTTCAAAACATCATCAACTTGTTACATCGACCCCAAAATGACAAGCCATGAAATCCTAAAATGGGCATTTACTGAAACATATTCCATGAAAACTTCTTCTTACAACATGTCTGTGACGATGAGTTTGATCCTAGCTGAGTCAATCTCCATGTTCCTTTTCATGAGTTCAAGCTTCTCTATGCTGAGTAGGCTTTTCAAAACTCCCTAGATGAGACTCTACCATAGTTTGATTCCATGCCTACCACTTGTTATCCCGTAAAATTGGCAAGGGCAATTTTACGGATAACCCTACCGAAAATTTTGTTCCGATCCCTCGTCAGGGATTTCTTGTGTTCGGAACGTTGCAAAATCCCTTCCCGGGAAATCTAGTTTTCCGAACTTAGTCATTTTTGGCCTTTTTGGGTGGGTGCATATAATCACTATGCAACATCAAATGTTCATGTGCCCCCTTTAAAGCCTTTGGCGCATGTTTTCTTGTGTCAACAGGCGTTTTGGTGCGCCTCTCTATGTTGAGTCTTTCCTGCATGTGCCAAGGCGCGTGCGCCTTCCTGTCAACATATCTTTTGTTGCACCCCTTTTTGGTGCACAAAGTGGTGCACATATTCCTCTGTCGACACCACTTTCAGTGCGACATAGGCGCACATATTATCGTGTTGGCAAGCGTTTTGGTGAGCCAAAGGGGGCATGTATTCCTCTATCGACAGCTCTTTTGGTGTGCCACTTAAAAAGTTGGTGGCGCATTTATTACTACCTCGCCTATATATAAGCGTGCCTGTAATGTCATTGTCACCAGAGCAATCACGTGATTATTTTTATTTTCTCTGAGCCTATCAGCGCACCTGCCCGGTAGTTTTCAATCATGTCGTGGACCCGTTTGCACGTTTCTTCGCTATTTATCCGGGTAAGAGGTCCTCATTTCTTTTGTATGTTTTGCACTTTGATGCTTTGTTTGCTTGTTGGTTTGGATCTGGATTGGAAAGACTAAAAACATGGACTCCCCACCTTCCTTGTTGTCTTTTCCTTTCTCCCCCATGATCTCCCCCCCTCTTTCCAGATCTGCTGGTAGAGGAAGCTCTGTCCTGAAATGATGGTTTGAAACCCTTTGTTTAAGCCATTTCCATCACCCAAATGACCCTAAGAACAATCTAAACCATATGTAAACACCCTCAAGAAGAAGTTTGAAAGAATGAAATCCATCACAGAGAGAATCAAACCTTAAAAATGAAATTGTATTGTTGTTCTCCTTTAGCGCATTGACGTACCCTGCAACATGAAGAACAGTTGCGCCATTGGCGCATCTGTCACCTCTGTTACACAAAGAGCAGCCACGCCAATGGCACACATTCCCTACCTGCTACATCATGAAAAGATGTGCCCTCAAGGTGCACTGCCTTAGTTTGTTGCAAACACTTTCTTCGCACCCCCTCATTGCGCACCAAACTCATTTGCTGCATCGTTGAAATTCATGCCATTGGCGCAGCCATCAACCATGTAATAATCCTTCCCTATGCGCCAAGTGCAAAGATATAAACGGCACAGGCACGTCCCTCACATCAATAACAGCATGTCATGCAAACCTTTCATGTGCCGTGCCATGTTCCCTTAAGCGCACAAAAAGCATATGTTACACAAACCTTATATGCGCCTTTGGCGCACTGAAGTTCCATGCAACATGAAAATTATATGCGCTTCTGGCACATCCTGTTCCCATGCAACATAAAGAATCTATGCACCCTTTACAAAATGCATACATATGGCACAGGTGCACCTGTGCTTACAACAACAAAGAATGCACCCTGCAGTGTCCATGTGCCATGCACCCTTTGGCACTGATTTATCCCCTGCAACAGCCCTTTCCTATGTGCCTTACTATTTAGCCCTGTAGCCTGCAGTATTCATGCGCCTTGAGGCCTTTAAATTGCTAACTCTTTCTTTTGTCAACATTTCAATGGAAAATCAGACAACTGACATGGCTTTCTTGTGTTGGGTTTCACTTCTTATTCTTGCAGATCAGCAACTAAGTTCAGAAGAACATATGTCAACATCAAGCAAGAAACCTATCAAATCTAAAGGCAAGGCCAAGCTCACAGAAGAAGAAATGAAGTATAAGTATCAGAGGGTCAGAATGCCTGAGTCCCAAGTAGAGTGTGACCTAGACATCAGAGACTTAGAGCTGGGTCATATTGATATGGAGGAATTCTGGGCCAAAACCCAGAGGGTCACGAGAAGTCCATGGATGGACAAGCTGATAGGCAGTGCCCTAGACCTTGCTGGTGGGATCTCAATCAGTGTTGTAAACAATGAATTTATGATGGTGGTAGCCTGATGCTACAACAAAGACACAAGATGTGTCCATGGCGAGAAGGGCGAGGTCATAATTAACCTCACTTCCTGACACTTTGAAGTAATGCTCGGCATACCTCATCACCGACACTTTGTGGCCGTCAGCCAACAAGATTGCATCAAGGCCTGGGACGATAATGAAGATCAGTGCATGCAACTGATGAATGAAGTTTATCTCAAAAAAAAAAAAGTAGTGACTCGGTGGCCACAAGTCATTCATCGCAGTGACTTTTCAGAGGAACTCAGCGACACAATTACGTTCCTAAGCAGAGTTTTTGGGCTTCCTGACGCCCATTATTTTCACAAGTGGATGTTGCGGTACCTTGAGACAATGAACACAAATGTGCCCGATCAACACTTTGAATGGGTAGAAATTATAAGCATCACAATCTCTGAGTAGCTACAACAACTCAACACAATGGGGAGGTTCTATATGAACTCCTACGTGGTCTATGCTGCAGTTTCAGAAAGGGACTATCTAGCTCTGATGCGATGCAGGGTTTGGCCCCAAGTCAAAATCTATGAATAATATCCAGAGCTGAAGCTGTAAAATGGCATCCCCCAATTCATAAAGATCAACGATGCATTCTTCTACTACATCATCTGCCTATTGAGGTTGAATATGACTCACGGTCGAACGACCAAGAGCATAGTAGCAGCTACTGAGAAGTGGGGGGGCCTATTCACTCAGTTCCCCACGTTTACCTATCTAAGGGCAGTCAATTTCTTGGGGGAACCGACTAGACTACCAAGGTATGTCGGGCCCAAATTGATCCTGTTAGAGCTATCGAGGCAGCTTGTTACTTATCATGAAAAGTGCCTAAAGAGAAAGAAGGGTGGAACTCCTTTCGCCCTCACAATGGGTAGATATACATGTCTCACTCACCACAAGGAAAAAGATATGTTTGCAGAACTGGAGCTGCTGAATCTGAAACATGACTTCCCGGCAAGGCCCACCTTCGACCCGAGAAATTGTCTGTCAAGGGCTAAGCTCGATCCAATCCACATCCCTCAGATCAAGGATATCTACATTGACCTATATCAGGAGGTTGAGCTCAGGAGGAAGGATCATTCTCGCTTGGCCTTAGCAGAAATCATCCAGTACGGGGTAGCCATCGTCCCCAAAGGCTACCAAACTACTGAGGAGGAAGTGGATCAAGTGTATCTTGACACAGGTGGGGACGATTGGCCTTTTGCGTTAATTGATAGAACCAAAGCACCTCAGACAATTGAGGAAAGGGTCAAAGAAACTCTGCGTAGAACAGAGCGTTAGTGCCGAATGAACGGGCTCATCTACCTCGAAGTCGATTTCACAACCTCTCCATTGGGCAACGCACCTCCTCGGGATAAACAGCAGCCAAAGGGCAAAGGAAAAGGCAAAGAAGGTGAATCCAGATCCACCCAAGAGGAAGCTCCTGTAAGTCCTCCTTCTGCTGCACCCGAACAAGTTGTAACTCTGGTTTCCCCAGAGAAAGAAATAGCGGAAGATGTCCCAATAGGACCATCTACTTAGGATGTCACCACTGCTGTAACAACTAAGGTCCCTTCTTTTCCTTCTCCTTCCCCTCCTTCCCCTCCTCAGGTGACCCAGACGACCATTCCTTTGGTCGTGTCCTCTCCCCCTTCTTCTATTGTCCCTCCTGCTTCTTCGTCCATCTTCTCTTCTCTCGCGGACCTATCCCCCTCCATTTCTTCCCTCATCTCTGAGCTCCCTTCCCTTCCTATGTCTTCCTCTCCTGCAGTATCTCTTCCTCCCATGAGCACTTCCTCGGCCTCCCTCTCGATGCCGCCTCCAAGTGTCTCCACTTTTTTCCCTTCAACTATTGTAGCTGCCCCCTTCTCTGTTTCTGGTCCTTCTCCCATAAGTCCAGCCTGGATCTCCCAGCACCTAAGTCAACAGAAAAGGAAAGTTCCCATCACTCCGATGGACTTCTCCGTGATCCCGTCAAAAGGGGTAAAGAAGCAGAAGCCCATCACATGCTTCTCTTAGAGTGCTTCGGGAGAGAGGGTAATGGAGATCACGTACCCCAATCCTCTGAAGGATAAAAAGGATCTGTCTCCGATAGATTATACAGTGACTCAAGTCACAATGGGGACGTCTTCTGAAAGCCTTCAGGGAGAGGCCCTATCTGCAGTTGATGCCCTCTGCAAGAAGCTTCAAGAAGCAAAAGAAGAGAAAAGGCTACTGAAAGAGCAAAATAAACATCTGCTCCAAGCCTTACAAAAGATGGGCAGTGCACCTCCCACAACTGCCGCCAAGACTCCTGAGCCTCTGAGCCAGGATAAAATTAATGAATATGCAAAGATCAGCGAGCAGGGCCTGGTAGTTTCTGCTTGGAGGAGCCAGATCCTCAAGGAAAGTGAATGCGTAATCGCCAAGTTTACTGATTTGTACCTAAACATCAACAAGGCGAACAAAGAACTCCAAGCATTAGCAGGACCCATATCAGAAGAGTTGGACCATGCTAAGCTGCAACGTGAGACCTTTCAAAGAATGTTCGACTGTTCAGTCGAAGATCTGGTCAAGTTCAGCGTTTTCGGTCATCCCAGGGCCCTCAATAAAATCCTTTCCACTCTGGATTACTGGATGGATCAACTGGAATTTGTCCTCGAAAAAATTGATAAGGTAAAGGAAGAAGCCCTGGACGCAATGCACCAAATGGAACAAATCATTCTCAACATGTCTCCAAGGTTACTTACTCCTTCTTTCGCCTTAAGGAAAGTCGATGAAACCATCCAGATCTTCAAGGAGATCGTTTCACAAGGGCTGGGGCCAGAGGTCACTTTTGACACAGAGTCCATCAATAACCTGCTGGCCTATCGGGACTTCATCAGATTCCTAATAGAAGCAGAGAAAGAATATTCCAAACTCCCAGAGAAGCTCATAGATGAGTGGGAGACTTGCGAGGTGATCAGCGAGCGACACAAGGATCCTTCCCAGGATCAACTAGAGCCCATGATCAGCAAGTTCATGGAATACCGTGCCCAATTCCACATCTCGTCACCCGAGCAGCAACAACAGGATATCCCCTTTTAGCCGCGGGATGACGACGATGAATAATTTCTCTCTTCTTCGACTTTATTTTTGTAAAATGTCTAAAGTATGTTGGCACAAATGATGACATCATCCATGTTGCACCATGGGATGATGTCATCCATCAAGTTGTCAAAAGTCAACATGACTTTGAGATATTGTTGTAGATATTTTGTATATTTTATGTAAATAGGTGGTTGGTTCCTTTTTGCCTTCCTTCTTCTCCTTCTTCTATATATACTCAAATACTTGTTGTATTTGAGGGGTGGATATCTTTTAGATGAAAAATAGAAGTGAGAAGAAAAGACTGAGCTTTTTGTAACAGAAGGAAATATTAATACAATATTTAGACTTTGTGCTGAATACATGTGTTATTTGCATTAGATCTATCTTATGTCAGATCTGTGTGTTTATTCTGTTGGATCTACTTCTGTTTTACTGTCATTTATTCATCAGTATTGCTTTGTTCGTTTATGCAAGTAGGTTTGGCTCTGTTTACTACCAATCCCAAAACATAAACCCTATGACATTTCTGATTTGGAATTCATTTCTTTTCTTTCTTCGGATCTGATCTTTCTTCATCCTCTCTTCCATTCCTTTCTTTCCGCAGTCGGAAACACCCTACTGGGATGAGATCCCAAACCCCCGAAGGCAGAATATTGTGAGACTTGCACAGATCCCTACTGGTAGAATAGCAATAAACCAGTTTCACTTTGCTAACTCAAAGAGGGGCTATGCCATGCACACTGTTAACCCGTCTATCCATAAATCTACCTATTCGACAGATTTTCTCACCAACACCACTATAGATGTGATTAATGAATTCTCAAATCCCTTGATGAGTTACCTCGTCACAGTGCCTACGAAACACTTAGTTGCTTGTTTTGTTGAGGCTTCCTACATGCCTCAATGAGTCTAAGATTATCTCCCTCATTGTGACCTTGGTTCATTATCCACACACTCGTCCTCCATGAGGATAACTGAGCTCATTCTATGTGTTTTCCCATACACTCCACACTATGATTAATAAAACTACTGAGTCCTGAGTTGTCTATTAGCTCAATGTTCGATCATGTGCATGGCTCCTATGATGAGCTTGAACCAAAATTTTTGAACTCACCGACGTTGCATCCCTGAGTTCTGTTTACCTACAAAAATGACCCTTCCCATGAGCTATTTTAAGCCAAGATTGCTTTTAATTTCTTTGAGTCAGTCCAATAAGATCCCTAGTCGAGTTCATTCCACTAGTGATAGATGTATCAACTCTTTCCCCATGTAATGACCATCCTGGCTCATCGAGCCATCTAAAATAACTCAGCTTCCATTTCTCAATACATACCTCTATCGACATGGCCAATTATGAGCCCAAGTCAATCTCTCAATACAACTCAACTCTCATTCTTTGCCAAGATCTTTCTTCCAATGTATCCCTACCCTGTGAATTCCATTCAATTTTTGCATCTAAGCTTGACCGTGCTACCTTGAATGTTATTCATTGCTTAATCTTGAGTGAGAAACTCCATGTGTCATTTTCACAAGTTCAAGATTCTCCTGACATGAAATGCTTCACCCATCTACTACAAAAATTGATGCCGATCCAACATATAACTCGTTATCGAGTTCTTGAACTACTCCATCTCAACAAATCATCCTCCATGGTTTGCCTTGTCACTTCTACTTTATAAGCATTAAGCCATTCGAGCTCGGTATTTCAACACAACGACAAATCTTTCTAATGTGGTGGCAAATCATTTCGAACACTAAGCCCAAGTTCCTTTAAAACTCAGCTCAGTACTACAATCTAAACTGATGTTGAACTCCCACATCTGCATTATCTCGTTAATCTCACAAATTCTTGTGATAGATCTATTTATTGGCTCGGCCTGATCCATCTTACATGAGCTTAAAATTACAATGTCTCACTTATGACTCGAGCTCTTGAGCGCATCCTCTTGGCTTCTCATGGTCAAATTGGATGCATAGAGCTACTTATTGGATCGAAACTTCAACCTTCAAACTAGATTACTTGAGCTAATAAACACAATTATCTCCTATCATTTAAACCATCTCGGCAAGCTATTTCTAGCTCAGTGCCATGTTACTCCTTAAATTTGACCCTATCCTGATTTTTGATCTTCTGGGTCTCTTTCAAAACTTTAGAGAGTTCTGGAAACGTAACAAAACCATTTAAACATAAATTATCAACTTTAATGATTACTTTATCATGTTGATTGAATGCAGGCCCATCGTGGCCAATTTTTTCTCTAAGAAAACTTGAAACCTTCGAGACCTGAAAAAGAAGGATAGCTCGAGATGACTCCGAAACCACCTAGAACAACAGAAAATTTTCCTAAACGTAGAATTTTGATCCCTTATTATGCAGGCCCATCGGGGCCAATTATGTTAATCACAGTCTTATAACATAATTGTTTGGGAGTTACTTCCATTTCTGGAATATAACCCCCCTTCTCCACTTGAGGAGTCATGATTATAGGCACTGGGGGTTACATAACACCACCTATTTTTACCCCTTACCTTTTTCAAATCTATGAGAGAGGCATATGATATTTTCCCCTTTCCAATCCTTACATGCACTACATGGTTGATAGTCGCTCTTTCAAAATACATCGTCATGCTTCCAGAGTGCAATTCGGTCGAGGTTCGTGTTATCCTTTATGATCCACTTGCTTCACGTTTTCACATTCTTCATCAGTAACCAACGGTTCCAACCTTCCCTTTAGGAACTGATTTGGTAATTAATAATATATTATTATTACATTCAAATGAGGTTTTAACCCGTGTTAAATATAATAATAAAACATTTATTATTTTACCAAATGAAGTGTTAAGGGCCTAATAATGGTACCCACATAAAATTAAAATGTTTCAACACTCCCCTTTAGTGTTAAGTGAGGATACATGTCATAGTGACCTTAATAAAGGAATTATGTAAAAAATCAAAGGATTAAAATAACCTTCATCATGCCAAAAATCACCTTTTGAAACAAATGAATTATAATCCATAAACTACTTAAAGTGAGTTTAGGCTAGCATGATTGTGAGACTACATCTCACTATTTCTCATGAATAATCATCCAAGAATCTTTGGAGACTTTTAAAACACAAGGACCTCCATTATAATATGCTTTTAAGTATTTGGGTACAAAATACAAACTTTGACACGAAGTTTACAAAAATCATGTAATGTGATATATTACAATGCTTTACAATGAGAAGAAGTATAGAGAAGAAAAAGGAACATATGGTTGTTGGGAAGTGGCATTGTCATGCACACTCCCCCTCAATGGAAACTATGAGAAGCCTAACACTACATGAAACTGAAAAAACTTGGTAACACCAAGTGGTATTGTGAATATATCTACTTCCTATTCATCCATAAGAAAAAATTGTAGATTAATATCACCATTGAAGACTTTCTCTTGGATAAAATACACATGAGATTCAATATGTTTAGTTTGTTGGTGTTGCGCTGGATTTTTTTATTAGATAGGGTAAAAATAGGGATTGGCTCCTAGAGGCCAGTACAAGAAAGATAAAAACGTGAAATCTCACAGATAGAAACAAAAAGAGGAACAAGACCAAAAAGGGTTAAACAAGCTTAACCCTGAAACAAAAAGGTCCAAAAACCCAACCAATGAGAGTAATAAAAACTACATAACTAAACAAAAATATAGAGATAGTTCGTCAAAAAACCTCCTAAATTTTAGGAGCAACACCATTAATTTTTCTTTTGATTCTTAGAGGGTTTGGCCTCCATGTTCTCAGTTTCCTTGTTGTGATTGAGTTGTAGCTTTTTTTGAGGTGGTTCCTCCTCTTCTTCTCCCACAACATACTCCTCTGTCTCGTCCTCATCCTCCTCTTCTTCATCAGAGCTGGTGAGCTTGGAATATTTTATTTTCCTCTACTCCTCTTCAACCACTTCCAAACGAACCCTCATATCCCAAACACGTTTATCCAGACCAAAGGTGTCAGAACAAGTCACTTTTGCAGCAACACAAGTAAATCCAGTGGTGGGCCACCCCACTTCTTCAAAAGAAGGGAAATCCACTCCCAAGCCTCGCAAAATCACCATTGTGTGTAGGGGGTCTAGTTCTTATTATAGAGTTCCTTCCACAAAGTTTGTTTCCACAAAATTCATTGATTTGAGTGTTTCCCCACCATCCACCACTAAAGCATTGCAATCACCCTCTCTTCCTTTATCACCATTTTCAACTCCTCTATCTCCTCCACCTCTCACTCTTCCCTTGTCCACATATTCCATTTATTCTCTTCCCATTTCCCCTACTCCCATCACCTCATCTCCTCCCATGGCCTAGGTATTTTCTTCTCTTCCCTCTCTTTCATCCGAGGATTCTTTGGCCCTGGATTCCCATCATAGAACTCCCCTTCCTCATCAATTTATTCCCACTTCCTCTCACACCACCCTTCTTATTTCATCCATCCCTGTAGCAATCCTTTCCACCCCTTCATCGCTTTTCACCACTGGTGATTATTGTAACAACCACCCTTTCATCACCCATTTAATTCACTACCATGATGACAGTGCCCATGTCATCTTCTGAGTAGTTGGTTTCTTCTTCTTCTACTTATTCATGGTAGAGTAGATGAACCCCCAAGAAGAAGAAGAAGATACCTATCATAGATGATGTTGATCTTAGTATCTTATATCTGACTCCCTAGTGCCAAGAAAAGAGACCAAGGGTTATTTCTCACCTTTCAGTCGATTAGACATGGGAAAGACTTATTGAAATAACAACCCCAGCTGCTGGTAAGTAAAATAAAGATATCACTACAACAGACTATCAAATTTATAGGTTCTCTTTGGGAAAGACCACACATGAAGGTGCCAAACAAGATGTCCAGGTCGCTCGTGGAAACCTTCTAAACAAATTTGATAAGGATAAGATCACCAAGGATGAGCATAAAAACAAGGTATAAAAATTGACAACCATCATCCATATGATCATGCAACCAACCCCTTCAACTCCCCTCACAATATCCACTAGCTTTGATGAAATTTCCTTGTCTACAGTTGAGAAGATTAGAAAACAAGGTTGAGCAGTTGAGGCTTGGCTTGAAATCTAGATCCAGGAGGGATAACAGGTGATAAAGGATGTTACCACCTTGTATAATGAGATCGAACCAGAGAATGATATGGTTACCAAAATTTATGGTATCCTAAGAGAATAATGTGATAGAATGGAACTCACATTGGAGGCCTGTAAGAAAATTTGAAGAGACAAATGTGATATACTCCTACGATAAGGGATCATTTACGACTCTTCGAATTTTTTTGAGTATAACGAAGCCATGGAGTTCTCTTTCTAGATGTTGTAGGAGGCCATTTCAAAGTTGGTTGAGGAAAAAAATGAGGGCATCGATGACATTAATGATATATGAAATAAATTTGGCATTATTCAATGCACGTTCCAAAATGAATATCTTGATGTGCTTCCAATAGACCATATCATTACAAATTTCAAGAACATGGTTGAAAAGGATACTGAAGCAACCAAATATTTAAGCCTGGAATCCATCAACAAGATAGTGACCTATTAAAACTTCTTGATCTAGCTCTAAAAGATCATAAATCGAGGCAAGAATTTTCCTAGAAAATTGAACCGAACAACTGAATCTGCCAAGGTCCTGAATCACTACGCATGTGGACTAGATGATAAATATGTATAAGAGATCATCAAACAGTTTATTGATTATTGAAGAAACATGCTCAAGAATAAACATGGGAAATTGACACAGATCAGGAAAAGGGTGGTGCTAGTCCTAACTGATTTTTTTTCCATTGCCATTTTCACATAGTCTCCAGCCACATTCCACCATTCAAGTTACAGATTCGACTCGGTCAAATTTTCACAAATACTTGGATATTTTTCATGGGATATTGTTTCACGAATGTAAATACATCCTATTTTTAGTATGTAATAGAAAAGTGGCTATAATTTCTCAACCTTCTTAATCTATAAATAGGAGGATGCAATATGTAGGAAAGGACTTTTTTTATCATTTTGTATAGGAGGATTTTCCATTTTGATTTCTTGTGTACATACTTAAACCTTAATATTATAAATAGAACTTATATTTTTCCTTCTTTTTATTTAATGTTATGTGTATTTCAGTGATAATCTTGTACTCATGAATATTTCTTTTCTTGTACTTGAATGATCATTTTACCTTCACATTAATGCTTTCCTTCTTTAGTAATTTTTATGTTGTGATTCATAATACCTACTATTAAATGTTTTGTGCTTGTAGAATCTTATCTTTTGTTCCTTAAACTATCAGTGCATCACCATTTTTAATTATTCTCAGTTTCCTCTCTCCCCCTTTTCTCTAAAAAGTTGGATAGTGTAGTTTGTTTTCAGTACCATAGGTTTTACAGTTTGATCTTCCATCAAATGCACACAGTTTAGAAGGAATCTGACCTTCTCCGGAGGTTCGTCCCAAGGAGCCAAGGTCCCACACCTTGGGGATGTTCCTATGTTGCACTAAATCATCTAACAATTTAACGGATGTGCAATCCAAGTGACAACACACACGTAATGTTCTTTGTGAGGGTCAATGAAACCTTTAGGCTGAGTCATTTATATTTCTTCTTATAAATCACCATTCATGAATGCGTTTTTGACATCCATTTCACGTATAATCTAACCATTTTGAGCTATAAGAGCAATGAATAATCTAACAAAACTCACTTTTTCTACAAGAGCAAAGGATTCAAAATAGTCAATCCTAGGTTTTTAAGTAAACCCACGAGAAACTAATCTTGCTTTAAATTTTTCCATTTTTCCAATTGAATTATATTTGATTTTATAAAGCCACATACAACCAATAATATGCCTTTTAGGAAAATGTGGGACAAGATCCCAAGTCTTATTTTTAATTAAGGCATTATACTCAACTTGTATATTAACTTTCCATATATCATCTTGTATGCATTTATCAAAAAATTAAGGTTCAAATTCATGCATAGTCATTAAGGCATGATAAGAATGTTGACTTCTAGTAAATTTATTAAGATTATCAATACTAGAATACTAGATTAGGTATTATGCTCATTTAGGTCGTTTAGTTATAGAGGAATCATGGATAGACTCATTTTCAATTTTGGTATCATTAATATAATCAATCTATTCATTATTATTACATTCATCATGATCATCATTTTCTAAATCAACAGACTCATTATAAATAGGAGTAACATAAGAAGAACTATAAAAAAAAATTCAATAATTTGAACATTTATTTTTTCAACGACTTCTCATTTAGTAGGATCATAAATCCTTAAACCTTTTGTTATACATCCATAACCTCCAAAAATCCAAGGATATGAGGTCTGATCTAAATTTTTCCTTTTAGCTTTTGGAATAAAGATGGAGGTTGGGATACCAAATATTCTCAAGTGAGACATTTAGTTTCTGGTTGGTCCACTTTTCTAAAGGTGTAAATTGAAACAAGTATTTTGTAGGGAATATGTTAAGAATGTGAACTGTAGTATTCATATCTTTAGCCCACAAAAATTTATGGACCCAAGATGAGTGAATAATAGTTTTGGCCATTTCAAGAATGACGTGGTTTTTCCTTTTCGCTATACTATTTTGTTGATGGCAATAAGGATTGGTAAGTTCCCTCTGAATTCCACATTCAACACAAAATGAATCAAATTCTTTATTAACATATTCACCTCCATTATTAGTTCGAAGCTTTTTAATTTTATGACTAGAACTATTTTATACTAAATCTTTAAATTCTTTAAATTTGGATAAAACATCGGATTTAAAATAAAAAACAAAAAATGACCAAATCATATTAGAATAATAATCAATGAGCATAACTACATACAAAAAAATATTCAATGAAGGTAATTCTAAAGGTCCTCTAACATCATTATGAATTAACTCTAAATGATGTGAGTGATTCACATCATGATTCTTGTGAAGGATTTTTTTAAGCTTCTTACCACATAAGCAACCTTCACAAGTTTCATGATGAGAAGAACCAAAGGAAGACCAACAAAAAATATTATTATAAGACATATCATGTAAAATTCTAAAATTTACATGTCCTAATATTGCATGCCATAATTGAGATTCATTCTTAATATGTGATGAAAGACAACATGTAGAAGAAGTAGAAAAATATATAAACCCTTCTTCTGAACACCTTAAGTAATTAGAGAACTATATCGATTTCTAATGGACTAGTTATCTTTAAGAAAAGTTACAATGAAATTATCATTTGTAATTTGAGAACAAGATAACAAATTATTCTTGAGTTTAGGTACATAAAATACATCTTTAATAACAACATTTACAAATTTAGCCTTTCCTTGCTTAGTTGTTTATTAAAAAAATTATCTCCTAAATAAATATTTTCAAAAATAGTTCTAGTATCAGATAAAATGTTAGATAAAAAATTCATATGGTGTGATGCACCATTATCTAAAATCCATTCATTCTCATTATAAGAAAACAAGGCATCGTATAAATCAATAACATTGGAATTTTATTCCCGATTATTGTTCTGATTATGGTTTTAATTCTTCTAATGTTTCTACATTTTAGATTTCTTCCCTTTCTTATTATTATATATATTTTATTATTAACTTTATCTTTGATTTTATAGCAATTTTCTTGTCTATGACCAAATTTACCACATAGATTACAATTCCCATTAAACTTAGGTTTTTGATTCTTATTACCATATTTCTAGTTTCCATTTTTATCATTAGCTGAATTAGGGTTAGATTTATGGTTTCTATTTTTCTCATAACTAGGATTGAGAGTGAGAAGTGCTTGAGTGAAATTATCTTTAGAGTCAAAATTAGACATCAATTTCCCTTCTTGAATTAAAAGAGCTGACGGAGTAGTGAGGTAAGGGATATATTGTTCTGTTTGGTATTTTAAATTGAAATAAAATTACAAAACATTTCATGAATATTTAACTAAATAATTAAGTATAACAATTGACCTTGAATTAAATTACAGTTGCAACCATCTAGCCAAGTTGGAATATTCTTAATTTTAGCATGAACGTTAACAATTTTTTCATCACATTTCATAGGTGTAGTAAGAAATTCAAGAATAAACTTAATAATCTTAAAGAGATGAGTTCCTTCTTACATATATTCAAGGAATTTCCAAGCATCTCTAGGAGACTCTCGAGTGTCGTTGTGGAATAGGAATTCATCCTTAATACTCCACAAGATAATTGAAATGGCTTCTTGCAATTGTTTTTGAAACACATTTGAAATTTAAGGTGCAACATGCCATTCTAACGGGGGGTTTTTTGTCCCATAAAAAATCTTCCATAGATTTCGGGCCATGAATTCCACTTAAACATTAATTTTCTAGATATTATAGTTAGATACATTAAGAATTTGGGATCTACCTAGTACAAAATTAGGTGAATCCATTGCTTCCTTTTTAGGATGACATTGTAACACTAGACAAGAAAGATGTGATTTTATACTTAATTTGATAGGAAAGAAAATTCATAGTGTACATAGACAATAATTATTCAAATTAATGCTAAACAAAGCAACAAGATTATGAAAGATTGTGATAAAATAAGGTGTCATAAGTGTCACGAAAATGCATTAACATAAGAACAATTATTAATAAAGATGAAAAACTATAATAAGAAGATCCAAATCAATAAAACTACCACACCAATGCATCTTGAATGTGTCAAAACCTAGGAAACAACTGGATACATGCCAAGCTTGAAACAAATTGTCTAGGTCAAAAGTTGAAAATTAAGGGTCAAAGTTACACTAGGGCTTTACATGTGAGTTACTCCGCACATAAACCATTTTTTTCTAATTAAATAATTTTGAAAATCAATTTGACTAATTCAAATTTTGATTAAAAATTTTTTTAGGGTGTTTTGAACACTGGACCACCCCACATGTAAGGTTTTAGAAAAATATCAACCACCAACCCTTCTAGGAGACTAGATAATAATTTACATACATAAATTAATAATTAAAAATTATTTTCCAATATTCTTTTTATAGGTAAAAAATGGGCTTAGAACCCAACTATATTATACTTAACAAACAAAAACTTGAGAACAGGTTACAGTTACGAGTTTAAGAAACCATGTTGATGTTGCTACCATTAAACCAAAATTACATTATATCAAAGTAAAAACAAAACCATAAACACTAAGTTCCTCCTCAGAGGAGCTAGAGATCACAACTTCAGGCACCACCTTAGGATCCACCAAATTTTGAGCTTTCTTCCTCCTCCAGAACTAGCATAGTAAGATATTCCTCCAGTCGAGAGTATTCAATTGTGTCAGCTGGGATGCCCAACATAACACATGTAGTGTACAATTGTGTCCTTGGTTGATGCTTTCCCAGGGTTGGGCTTTATACAAAGACCATATATTACACTTCCCATCAACTTAGGTTTATGATTCTATTACCATATTCAGTTCCCATTGTTATCATTAGCTGAATTAGGGTTAGATTTTGTTTATATTTTTCTCATTAAACCAGGATTGAGGAGGAGAAAGGACAAGTGGCTGAGTGCATTCTCTTTAGAGTCAAAATAGACATCAATTCTCCCTTCTGGAATTAGAGAGAGCATGACGGAGTGGAGTGTGAGGGGTAAGGGCTATATTGTTATGTTTGGGATTTTAAATTAAATAAATTACACAAACATTTTCATGAATATATAACTAAATAAGGAAGTATAAACAATTGACTTGAATTAAAATTCTAGTTGGAACATCTAGCCAAGTTAATATTCTTAATTTTAGCATGAACGTTAATAATTATAATCACCTTTCATTGGATATGTAGTAAGAAATTCAAGATAAATAAACTTATAATTTAAAGAGATGAGTCTTCTAAGATATCAAGGAATTCCAAGAACTCCTAGGAGACCCTCGAGTGTCATAGGAGTAGGGATTCATCCTGAATACTCCAAAAGATAATTAAATGGCTTACTGCAATTTGTTTGTTTGAAAACACATTTGAAAATTTAAGGTGCAAATGGCCATTCTAACGGGGGGGTTTTTTGTCCCTTAAAAAATGTGTCTAGATTTCGGGCCATGAATTCAACTTAAAGGGTAATTTTCAGATATTATAGTTAGCTAAATTAAGAATTTGGGATCTACCAGTACAAAATTAGGTTGAATCACATTGCTCCTTTTTAGGATGACATTGTTAACCACTAGACAAGAAGATGTGATTTTATACTTTATTTGATTAGGAAAGAAAAATGATGTGTACATAGATAATAATTGTTCAAATTAATGATTAAACCAAAGCAACAAGATTATAAAAGATTGCGAAAATAAGGTGTCAAAGGGGCACAAAAAATGCCAATTAAAATAAGACAATTATACATAAAGATGAAAAAACTATAATAATAAGATCAAATCAATAAAAAGGACCCAACCAATGCATCTTGAATGTGTCAAAACACCTAGGAAACAACTGGATACATGTCGAGCTTGAACAAATGGTCTAGGTCAAAAGTTGAAAATAAGAGTCAAAGTTACACATAGGTGAATGTGCGTTACTCCGCACACAAACCATTTTTTCTAATTAAATAATTTTGAAATCAATTTACTCTTATTAAATTGGATAAAAAACAATTGTGTAGGGTGTTTGCACACTTAGACCAGCCCACATGTAAGGTTTTAGAAAATACAACCCAACAACCCTTCTAGGAGACTAGATAATAATTAAAATACATAAATAGTAATTAAAAAACTATTTTCCAATATTTCTTTTTATAGGTAAAAAATGGGCTTAGAACCCAACTATATTAACTTAACAAACAAAAACTGAGAAAGGTTACAGTTACGAGTTTAAGAAACCATGTCAACTGTTCGGTAACCCATTAAACACAAAATTACATTATATCAAATGTAAAAAACAAAACCATAAACACTAAGTTTCCTCCTGCAGAGGAGGTAGAGATACAAACTTCGGCAACCACCTTAGGATCCACAATTTGAGCTTTCTACGCCAGAACTAGCATAGTAAGATATTCCTCCCGTCGAGATGTATTCAATTTTGTCACTGGGATGCCCAACATTAACACAGTAGTGTACAAATTGTGTCCGGGCTTATGCTTCAAGGGGTTGGGGGCTTTAGACAAAGTTCAATATACGCTAAGCCAATCTAGGTCAAAACCCATTGTTCAAGATCCTCATGCAAAGAAAAGGATGTTACTCCACCTAAGCATTTAGGTAAGATATTCCTTCGTCGAGAGTCTTCAATTCGCAGTCAGGATGCCTAGAAACAAACACAGATAGCGTACACTGTGGCCATGGTTGAGGCTTTTAGGTTTGGCCTTTTTTTAGACAACGTTCAAATCTACTCCAGGCCAAAGCTCATGTCGAAACCCAGTTTCTCAAGACCTCGTGCAAAGAAAAGGGAATACTTACCAAAACATCACAGTTTGACACCAATGATTTATGACAACTTGTAGGGTATCAAGTCGAGAGTGATTGGCCAGTGTCCCCACCACCCAAAATTACTTCTTCCATGCTACATTTCCCCAAGTCTATCCGAGCCCCGGAGACGACGCGGACAGCGACGACGCACGGCGCAGCTGGCGAGGAACAGGTCCGAAAATATTTCTTATCATAATCAGAGAGATGATAGGGCCTCCCCCGCCCTCAACGAGAGTGTTTTCTAGAATTCCATGGCCTAATTTGCAATTATTTAGTTCTTGTCCAATAGGTGGCCGACATCAAACTCACATTGTTTCACATCATTAAATGAACCAAAAAAATAAACGTGCACATCATCCAGAGAAGAAACTGAATAATCATCTGATATCCATTTTTTGACAATGTTTCACTATTATATTTTGTAACCACTCTGCATAGTTGCACTGGTCGGACCTGAAATCCCTTTTCCGTTCTCCATTTGGACTGAACAAACTAGAAACTTTTTCCAAAAATGATTAAGACAGATCACCAAATGCCCGATTTTCTTTAACCTTATACATGCAAAACCCATTAAAGAAAAGAGTGGGGGAAAGTAAATGGAAGCATGTAAAAAAATAATGAAGCGGGGGAGTTAATGAGAAGGAAAATGGTTTGTCCTTTCAAGGCCCCGATTGATTGCCAATTATTTTTTCTTGATCTATTAATCTCCCACTAAATCAAATAAATCTTTGGGTGGAGAATAATGAGGCTTTGAGGGTCGTGTTAATGCTTCTATCCGGAGCCATCACCCCCATGTTAGATAGTTTTTCAGCCTACGACTTATAGCGCTTTCAAAGATGTGGTTAAAATCAGGAAGGGGGCTCATAAGAGCCACGATAATCATTCAAAATTTATAGGAAAGCTGTAATTGTTGACTGACCTTCTGAACCACATTGATAATGACCTGCGAGTAACCTTGACAAGGAATTTCTCACACGTTATTTTCTTTTCACAATTGAGAACGGCCACGCCAAAGAGAGTTGGCATAAACAAATTGTTGAGATTCAAGGGCTTAAATGAAGCCTCAAGGATAGGCTGACTAGTAGAGCTCGAAAAAATGTATCAGCCCTAAAACCCTTATCGAAAAATTAGCATGATTTCCTTTCACCATTAGGAGCTCCAACGAAGAGGTTCTCACGATGGTTGCGTTGTTCCAACGAGACCACCTTTATCCGGATTATTTCCAATATATAAAAAAATATATATAATATTATATTGTGCATTGTAAAAAATGGAGATTTTTTAAAAACTTTTTGTTAAAAAATAAATATAAGGTTATTTGGTTAAGACCTAGGTTGTTCAGTACAAAATATAATTTATTAAAAACAATTATTTTATCAATAAATCCACAAACTTAATACTAACCTTTTCACTCTCCAGGGGTTAGAGATTATGGTGTGAAGGAGAAGCTTTGGGGAACACAATGAAAGATATTAATCCACCAAAGAGCTTAAAACTTGCCAACCTTCCTTGCTGTTTCTGTTGATGATGAAGAAAGCTTTAAAAATTAAATTTTGGTAAACTAATGTTTTTTTCAAGCTCCCCAAGTGTACAAGGGCCTACATAGAGAATAAAAACACTATTAAACTCTTTATATTGCGCTCAGCCTCTTCCAGGAGGCTTAGGCAGGCCTAAAATTAAGAAGATAAATCTCTGAGAGAAGAAAATAGGATGGCAGAGAACAATCAACATATGAGAATATTTTCTATTTATTTTTATATACTTATGCCTTAATGGCTGTAAAAAAAGATTCACTAGGCATATCTTGGATGAAAACAAATTTCGCATTTACTTTGTTTGCTCATATCTGCCAACTAAATGCTCCATGGGCACGCGAAATGCAAAGGAACAAGTTTGAGAGAAGAGAAAAGATTTATGGACGCCCACGACCATATAATCTTGAAGAAAGCAATGAAATTACGTTGGATACAGTGATAAATTTCATTGTAGATGTATGCAATAATAATAATAGGATATGGATGTAACTGACGGAAAAAATCACATAATAAATGAACAAACAATTAGGTACACATGATAATGGATTAATGGGGAAAAAATTAAATGGTTTAAAAAAACCACAATTGATGATTTCATTATATGAGAAAACTCCACACCCCAATCCAAATACAAAATACTCTCCTTATTCACATAAGATTTCACAAAAACCTTTTAAATATTCCAGAGGAAAATATCAAACACTCAAGTAGTTTCAAGTTGTATCTAAAATTATCTGGACAATAGGGGTAAAACCCTATATAATAGTAATGATGGGGAGGTGCATTGTAACCATGGTTACAAAGCTTCCCTGAGGAACGAAGTGGGTAATTAATAATAAGTTTAATTATGCATTGACACGCGTTTGAACCCATGTTAAACTATAATAATAAAACATTTATTATTTTACCACGTAATGTTAAGGGCCCATTAATGTACCACATAACATTAAAATGTTATAAAATGAATTGAGGAAGAAGATGATCATGTGGGGGAACATCTAGCCAAGTGATCACAAATACCTAAAATAAAATAAGAAAATGGTTCATCCGCAAAACATGTCTATAGACAGCTCCCACTAGAACACTTATATCTGAAGAAATTGAAGCATAAGTATTTTAATACTCAGAAACACCTATTTTCCCATCCGCCCCAAAACGTCCTATGAATGTATTGTTGTTTGTTTGTTTATATTCCCTTGAAAACCTATCCAGTTACATTTAGTAATTACCTGATGAGGCAATTTTCTACTCTTTGAGTTTGGTAATTATTCTAGTGAGTAGCGAGGACAAAGGGAGGAGCTAAAAACATTCCTCCAGATGGGGGTGGAGTAGTCACAAGTCTTGAATAATCACACCTATGTTGAACCATGAAATCTCCATAAACCTCTGATTTTTGCAATATTATCTTTAACAACCAAATAATCCTTCCTTTCATACATAAGGTTGGTTGGAAAATAAGTCACACTACCTCACTAATCAAAAATTGAGCCATATGATGGACCACACTTTACCTATTAATTCTCATTAGTAACTAATATTGGATATCATAGGTCAATTGTTCTATTCTCAGCTTAGGTCATGGAAATTTTCCACGCCTTTAAATAAATTTATCTGCAGCTAATTCACTTAAAGTGTTCTAAAAAAACTTGCATGTAATGGTATCCCTTATCAAGTGGAAGGTTTTTATTCTAATGCTTCTTTTACCCATTACCATTTCTAACCTAAGTAGGAGGTCAATATATATGTGAAAACTGATATGTATTCTCCCACCAAAAGTAACAAAACCATCCCTGTCAACCCCCCTGCTTAACCTCAAAAACATGTCTAACTCCTAAAAAAAGGTTAGTAGGGATCAACTAAGAATTATCAAATCTGTCTCTAGGTTTACTCTTAGGAATGCGGCTGAGAACCATATTATTGTGTGTATCTACCAGGTATGGACTTCTAATTTCGGGATCCATAAACATATCTTTTGGTGATGGAATTTTATCAATGGGAGGGGTAGTTGTGTGTATGTGCTTTCATTTTTCATCTTCATGGAAAGAATGCAATGAATTATGAATTCAGTCATGCTTCATAAAAACTCCCTCTGAATACCTCCTCAGATTTGGGTATATGTCCTTTAATTACCCCCATTCATTTTCTATAGATGTTCAAAATAATATGCCCCCAGGTCATATATGCCACATATGGCTCAGATGATGGTTGAAAATGAGGGTTGTCCCCTTTCAAAATGCGTATAGTATGGGTATTGACACCTACACCATCTTGAGAAGGATATGAAGTAATTGAAATTGTGAAAGGCCAAAGAGACAAAAATTATTAATTAGATCTAGTTATTGAAAACCATATTATGTACACAATCATGCCCTAAAATTTAGCATGAAATAATAACCAAAATAGGATTATTTAAAAATTAAATTTCACAACCCACATTATTAAGATTTCGTGGTTACTGCATTTAATTTATTAATAACGTTTGCCAATAAAGATACACAAAATAGATCATGTCTTAGTGGTGAGGGATATACCCATGAGAACATTAGGGGGTTATAATTGGAAGAGTGAAGTTCATAAGTGTTTTACCTTTACCATTTTAAGAAAGCAATTCTACAATGGTCGACATGGGATGATTACAAAAACAGTGAGGTAATGAAAAATAACAAAGCCATATACTGTAACCCACCAATAACATTATACAATGTAAATGAGAACAAGAAAGATCAAAATGGTCCTTACAAGATACCTAATGTTGAGGGAAAATGATAATATGGATTTCCACTTCCACATGAACACACTTAAGATGATTAATATAATAAAGATGTAAATGATCGATAATAAACAAACATTGACCCATTTCATTTTAAAAAGTTTGATGGGATAGGCAAAATAGGTTTAAATGATTGATCATGAACTAAGGCCTCATTAGAGAATGAGGTGCACAGATTCTAACTTAATAATTAACCCTAAAACCCAAATAGGAAAAGGTTAACGCTCCCCAACTGTCAATTAAACCCAAATTTGGTCCACACATGGAACCCTTATATTTAGGACCATGTGGAGGGAACATTCCTCATACTGGTTGGAGAAGAAAAAAGAGAAAACATGGAGTATAAGAGTAATTGGGTATTGGAGGTAATGAGACAAATTGCATAGGATTTAATAGACGACTTATTTACAGAAAATTCAACTTATATTCCTGAACTGTGCATAGGGAAATAAGTGTAAAACATCTCGCTAATACTAAGAGAGGAATGATCGTATATCAGAAGGGGAACGTGTCCTTATAATTGTTAGAACTACCATATAGGATTTAAAAGATCCCATTTTAATTACTTGAGTAAAAAAACAATGAAAACATCTATCAAGTATCATAGTAAGTGCAATCTCAAATATATCTTTTGGGTGTTTTTTTTTTCATGTTCGAAGATAGTCGTTAGACTACATATGTACAATTGAAAATGTGGTTAGAGGGTTGTGTGAGCCAGCCCAATACCGTGAAAGAAGCAAACCAAATTTTGAAATAATTACACAAAACAAATGGATTCAAGGATGAGTAGAAGGGATGAATAGGGGAGTTAGAATAAGAGTTTTATCTAATAAGAGAGTGCCTAAGGAGATAAGCATAGAGATATGTGGACAAATAGATTAGAATGTCAGGGTGTTATGCAAAGCACAAAGGGAAAATATCACGAAGAGTAAACAAATGTAGACGAGGTAGCATAAGAGAAGGACGGCAGAAGATTTTCACGGCGACAAAAGTGGAGAATTTCCAGATATATGGAAAGGAAGGGTGTGGGTGTGGAGGGATTGGGGACGGGATATCAAAGACGTGAAGAAAAATTAAGGACGAATGAAAGGAGAAGAGCCGGAGAAGAATAACATAAGAAAAAGTCACCCAAAAGGGTAGAGTGTGAAAAGCTGAAGCGTTAGCAGTAGAGTAGGGAAAAAAAAAAATATAGGTGAGGAAAGGGGCAAATGGTTCCAGGATGTTACCATTGGGAGCCAGAATTGGAATTAGGAAAAGAATATATAAGACTTCAGAAATATTGCAATTGGACCTCATAAAAAGTGACTAAGATACATGATTAACGTGATATCTTGTTGATGATGGGGTGCATCATGGATAGTACCACAACTTGATACAAACTACCAGAGGTGATGCATTAGCCGTGGGGGGAACCTAGTCAAAATGTGGAAGAAAAGGGGAGGGAGGTTTTAGAAATCCAATAAATTACAAAGGAAGAAAAAGGTTTCTAGGTGAATAATAATAAAGGAATGGTGTAAAAAATGGAACATAAATGGAAAAATAATTGAGATAAGTGGTCTTAATGGGTATATGTATAAAAAGAGAAGACAATCAAGCAGGGGCTAAGGTGACATGACCATAAAAATAGAGTAAATTTTTATGGGGAAAGTATTCATTAATTCATGAAATTCTGATTTTCTAAAAGTTGGTTGGAAAATTTTTTTAGGGGTAGGGATTAGGCTCAGGGCACCTAAATTTTATTAGTTCAAGTGTAATTTTAGGGAAGACCAGTTCACAGAAACACTTCACCGATAGAATTAGACAGCTATTTTAAATTCACATTACTTTAGCCACAAAATTAAAATTTATAAAAATTGACTGTTTTAATTCAAATTACTAAGCACAAAATTAAAATGACAAAAGGACTTCACCTATTACTAATTACAATTTACAATTTTGAATATCAAGTACATCTCAAATTTTATCAGAATTCCTTACCCATGCCCTGGTCCCATGGGTATTGACAATCAAACTCAAATGTAGACTGCCAACCCTCAACATCAAGGTATTTTAATATTGATATGGTATATGCTGGAAAATTACATATGTTTGCACAAATGGTTGGGAATGCTTACCAGTTGGGGTTAGCATAGTATATTTACGTGGCACTAATTTGTGTAGAACATATTTCTCATCGAGACAATTCATTTTAAATCTTGACTTAACATTTTAAAAAAAGTCAATTGTTCTTATCAAAAACAGGAGAAGGGAAAATCACGATTTCTAAAAAACTCATATATATTTTTAAGTTTTGTGTATCTGCCATATTTGTAAGGACAAATTTCTACCTTGAGAGCCGGGTCATTTTGAGAGAGCCTGTTATTGTGCAAATAAAAAGTGATTGTCCCAGAATTTCCTATAACTACTCGCACCAACACAATGCTACTGACGGAAGAGACCAACAGCGGGCGGCCGCATTGGATAATAGTTGAACATCATTATCACTAATTTGACAGTTCGTTCGAAACATGTTTCGTTTTGATTTGCCATGGTTTTTTGAAATTCATGGTTCACACATTCACCACGTAATATCTCGAAAATTTTCCCTGCCATAATCACCAAAAATCTCAAAGTTGTGTTGTGGTTTAAGCCCACGTGACCAAGCTGATCACGTCCCCAATCCTAGTAGTTAACCTTGAGGATTCCAAATTAGGAGGCGATAATACATCAACAAACCTTACACAAAGTGAATTTTTTGAAGCATAAAAAAATGAGGTGTATAATATGCCCTAATCAAAGACGCCATGTATCAACAATAGTGAGAAATGAGATTGTCTTGGAAAAAAGGCCCAATGTAAATGCTTGAATCAAATACTAAATGCTGGAAAGGAAAGAAATAATAAAGGAAGTGAAAGAATAAATAATAAATCCCCCAAATGGATTTAACTACCTACATGCTTAACCGCCTCTATTGTCACTCAACTTACATGTGGTGGGTGAAGACAGGGTGTGTATCGTTCTTGTACCCTTGACGAAATAGAAATAAGATTTGGAACACACACAATAGAAGATAAGTAGTAAATAAAATATAAATCACCTAGTTATGATGTTGTGAGAAGGGTTATAGTGAGTGAGAAATGAGAATGAGATCCAAGTGGTGGATAACAATGTCGAACCATGGTACAAAAAATCCAATATCAGATGTTTATAAGTTGATAAAGCGAGGAAAGCGGTCCTCATGGGAACCATGTCATCGAGTAGCCGGATCGTATGTTAAAATAAATAGATTACCAAAAGTATTTGGATAGGATACAGGTCAAAAGAAGACCCAATTGGGATGAGGATAAATGAAATAACCGTGAATGAAATAGTTATTAGGAAAATAGGTAGAAAGTAGATAGGGTTAAGAAAGAACTATATACAAGGGGTGAGGTGGAGGATATTCACCATCTAATTTATTGAGAACTGAGCCATTTTTTTTGTTCTGTAAAGATTTACATCCTTCATCAGTTTTGCGAGAGAGGAAGGCCTTGGGCAATGGATTTTAGTTAATGAGAAGGGGACCCCACCACTTTTTGGGCGAATGTCATTCTTTGTTATGGGTATATCTTTAATTTAAAATTAGATCAATATTCAAACCTAGGATTGAAACGCTTAGGAGCTTTTAACGTAAAAAAGAGGTTGGATTCTCGACATACAAGATGCTTAAAATGTGGGATTTTCCATCATTGTCATAAATTTAGCTTTGGGTACACCTTGGGAAATCAATGATGAATACTCCTTGATGTTAATCAAAATTCATTTTTTATAAATTCCTAACCTGTGTGTGAAATCGGTTCCAGATTTTTTCAGAGTCTATAAGGCCAACTTTATAATCTCCTTGCCTTTAGCCACCTCCTCTGAAAACAAAATTGAGTGTCATTTTCAAAAATGCAAAGGGAACCGTTACTTCCAGGTTTTTATACCTAAAATCCTAATGAAATTTTTCAATTTTGTTATTGAGACAATGATGGTTAGTTTAATTGATTATAAGATTAGTTTGTTTGGCTTCTTCCCCTTCCCCTTCCCCTATTCTTTTCTACGGTTTCATAATATGTTGACTTTCTCCCCTTTTGTTGTTATCTTCTACGACATAATAATCAAAAAAATCTATTTAATAGACATTCATTGCATTATAAGATAATGTGGATGATTGTACTATGAGTATATTTGTCTTCTCTCCCTTCTTATAATTTAAATATATTTATTTTATTTCAAATCCTTATTTAAATTATATTTATTTCGTATATGTAAATAAAAATACTCAGATGTGGAAAAATAGATTATAATTACAATACAATACTATACATATATATATAGGGGGTAACAATAGGATATTACTAGTCATACCATTGGAAAGAGGATATAATATGGGGGGTGTTTGACTTTAAATAAATAAGTAATTATTAGATTTGGCATAATGGTAGTTGTGTTAAAAACTAAAGAATATCATTATGAGATCCTACCAATAATGGCATTTTGTTCTGTCTGTGTTGCCGCGCACTCGCTAAGTTTATGTGTGAACGACGAGGAATATTATTTTCCGGATCGTGTTAGTAGATCTTTAGTACCATGTTTTATGTTGATTGTTCTTTGTGTTATTTCATTTAAAACAAAATTCATGCATTGTATTTGTTTTCGATTCATTTCTTTTTTTTTGGTTAGCAAATGCAATGCCATTTAAATTGTGTTTAAGAATCTACTCAAAAAGATAAGATTTTTTTTTCGGGGATAATTATAGTATAATGCATTTAAGGTGTTAAGGATATACTCTATACCTCGGCCCCACTTTAATAGTTAGGAGTCATGAAATGGAGACCAAAGCCAAATTGATGAAATTCTAAAGTTCTTGGTGGGAAGTGTTTAGGATTATTAATATGAAGGGAGGTGGTCAACCCAACTATTTCCCCCACTCTTTAGAACAAAACCGTCATTGTGACAAGTTTATAAGAATAAACAATTGTGTAGACAAGGAGGCTAGGTAAATAGAATAATAAATGAAAGATTTTAATAAGAGTATGAGATGAGTAGTATATGGGACTAAGAATAGTCGGAAGAAAGTTTTGTGCAATAATAGTTTCTTCATACAAGGTACCTTTGTTTATTTATTCTTGTGTCATGTCTTTTTTTATGATGTTGGAAATTTTTGAGAGCATTTGACTAAGTTTTGTCTTTGAAATAGGTAATTAGTTGTTAATATTAGTTTGTCTTCATAATTAATGTGAATTTGTTAAGGTGGTGCACTCCATGATTTAGTGTCTTTAGGTCTCTACCACTTTTTGATTAACAAAATAGTAGCTTTCTTTTGTATCTTTTTAGGAGTTGTTTGCTCTACTTGGTTTCAATCTAAGGATATATGTGAGCTCGTCCTTAATGAGATTAACATTGTTGTATATTATTCCAATTATTTGGTGCTTACGTAGGTTTTTTTTTAATGGCTCACGTGTTGATTAAACTCTTTGACATAGTATTCTTTTCCACCCAAGTTTCCTATCCACTATTGTTATCCTGCATTCTCCTCACATATTTTTTTATTTATTCATTGTTGTTTGGCACTCTAGCAGCTAATGCCCCATATTTTCTCATTGGTTTCTTGTTTTTATCAACATGTTCGTCTTCCTCGTTAAATCTTCCTCTATCGGTGCATCTTGACCTTAATGAGGCTCAATTTACATTTTTCGTAAATAAACTCAACATCCAAGTTTTGGAGTTACCTATAATGGGGAAAGACCTATCCTCAACAGGAATACTCATACAGAATTGATGTTTTAGTTTTGAGGTTTCTTGTACCTATCTCAACTAAGAGAATGCTCTCTCGTGATGCTCTCTATCGATGCTCTCTCTCGATCTCTCTCTCCTGCTCTCGCTATACGCTCTCTCGCTCTATCTCCTCTCTATCTTCTCTCTCTCTCCTCTCTCTCTCGCTCCATTGTTAATATGAATGTTATCCCAAATTTACCTCTAAATAAGCCACATATGTGACAAGCAAGCAAAAAAGGTTCTCTTGGAGTTCAATCCATTAGAACTGTTCCCTACACCTATTCTCGCCATATGAGGATAGAGCATTATGCCCCCTTGGACTATTTCTACAAGTATTCAACTAGGCTTCTTGTAAAAATAAAGCTGGAGGCATTGTACTCTTCCCCTACTCCATGGAAGTCTTCAAAGAGGGAACTAATGTTTCTTTCTCCTTGTAAGACGAAGATCAGAACTTTTGTTTGTTGGTATCAATTGCCATTCCAACTATTAGAAAAGAGCTATAAAGCCTTTTTAGGCGTTCCTATCAAATTATTGTGTATTTACAAATTCGAGAAAATAATCAGAATACAATAACAAATTTTTTAAACTACTAGTTGGCCAAGTAAACTGCCACCTCCAAAAAAATAATCTACCATGCTTTAGCTTACATGTATAAACTTAAACCAAAGTGGGTAATACAACATTTCATTTTTGACCCCCAAGTAACTTCAAGTATTAGGACATTTCTAATTTTCCAATTTAAAACCCGGACCTGCTCATAAATAGTGCATTGTTGTTCGATATCACATGGAACCCTAGGTTCCCCATCCTACACCAATGTTTCCTCTCAAAATCATGTCAAGTTTATATTTTGAAGTAAACAAATACACATAACAGATAATTCTTCTTCAATATCCAAATATTTCAATATTCGTGCCTAGGGTGATGTAGTGATGATAGGGAATGCTTCAATATGAAGTTGACATGTATTTTCCTTTATGTTCCATCTTATCTTTCTAAATACTAATATTCAATGTACCTTTCTCTTGAATAATTTCTAAGAAGAGGATGACCATGACGATTGCAAAAGTTTTATGGATATTGATATCTCTAATTTGATAAAGAGAAATGACAATGAGGCCATATACTATGTTGGGAATCCTTCCAAAGATTAACATAGGTTTATCACACACATTTCAAATATTTTCTTGTATCCCATCTCTTTCAGTTTACCCTTCGTTTAGTCTGCTTTATGCCTTGAGTAATATCCCCATACATAAGGCTCAATTGTAGTGTATTATGGAAGATGGGTTTTCTTGATCTTATTACGTAGAGTAATTTTATATATTCTAACATTGAATATCTATAGTATTATTCCAAATAAATTTTTGATGTAAGTGAAGTTTAAAGTCATTTACATAATCATAGGGAAGGATAGCATTGAATTTATCTTTTATATGTTATTTTAAGGAAAATTAAATGAAATTTAAAAAAATTATAATATTTATGTTATCCTAATAAATTTGAAAAAAAATATCTTACAAAATTGTGTAATTTGGTGATTGACGAGCATTTGACTAAAATTACTTAGTGTTTTTCAAAAAAACAAAAAAAATTTCCCTGCATGAGGCACAGACGCGCTCCCCCCCGTCGATTGTCCTTTTTCCTAATTCAAAATATCTTTATTAATTTTACATATATCTTAAACCACTTAAACAATGATTTCCACATAAGTATGAGTCGTTTACTTCCATGAATTTAGATGGTTATGTACCTTATGATTATTGTCCAAATCTAAGCGGTATTTGCATTTTTGTCAACTCTTAACGTGATAAAAACACCTACTTGATTTCCCCCTCTTTGGCTCTTCATTAGGTGATGATATGAAATTCATGGTCCCACAAAGAGTCGGGTAATGACACTCGCGGCTCATTTATGTTGCCATTTTTTGCTAGATTAGAGTACCATTCTGCTTCAATTTTTTTTTTGCACGCGACCTTTGATGTCAACTTGGGGTGTCAATAGGATCCGAATTTGAATTTCACACACACCCACACACAACACACACACACACACACCAACACACACACACACACCAACACACACACACACACACACCACACCCACACACACACACACACACACACACAACACAACAACCGTATTATAGTTCATATAATCATATAAAACATACAAAGAGAATCCAATACGTTCACCATATGGAACCTTATAAGCATTTAAAGAATATAAAAAGAATAATTGGAGTATTGAAAATTAAAGGAATAATTTTATGATATGCCAAAATTTTTAAAGGCAACATAAAGCAGGATAAAAAAAATGTTTGATATACTAGAATTATTCCAAATAAGGGCTTTTCATTATTGATATTGTTAATATTACGGGCCTAACAAATATCAGGTCATTTATTTATAATGGTTTATCCATCTGTCTCAAAACACAGGTTTCCGATTTTAAGGTATCGTTGTCCCTCTAAATAAATTACATGAATCAAGCTTTGCATGGACCAAAGCTACAATATAAATAAATGAGAATTTAAATTATTGAAGTGTAGGACTGGGTGAACACAATCATGAAATTATTTCTATTTTTTTTTTGACATTCATCATGAAAGTCATTAATACTTTAAGGATCATTAAGAGTGTCATTAACTCTTCAGACATTTTCGAAAGGGGGGTTAATACCTTGGACATGTTTTTCTTTATTTTCTTATTAAGTTTTTAGGTTATGTCTCTATCAGTTTTGTATGTACATTTCCCGATGACTGACACCAAATATTTTAGTAAATTAATACAAATATAAAACTTGTATGTCACCTCTCTTATTCTAGAATTAACTAATTCATACTTATTTACACATGTTTATTAGGACTATTTAAAAGTAATTGGGTATTTATGTCACAATTTAATTTCAATCCATTTATTCATATTACATTTATTAAGAACGTGATCTTATACAACTATTCTATGGTTAAATATTGCTTTATATTTTTGATAAATATTAATTTATGTTTCATAATTTGTTAATTTTTCTTATATCCTCGTTTTTGGTTTCATAAAAATTGTAGATACCCAAATTTAGCATTTGGCATTTAGTAGTTTGGTTTTTGTCTTATATCATTTATACATGACGTGTGTGCCTAAAAATATCTCAACATATGATGCAGGGGCATCCCATAATTAAGAAAACCTACAAAAATGGAGGAAGCGTGGGAGAATTGGAAACACACAAGAAGAGAAAAAGACAGAACATGGAAGATGTGCGGGCGACAGAAGCTTAGGAGGACCTGCCAAAAAGAAAGAGGAGGAAGTTCGTGGAGAGGCAAAAAAGATCAAAGAGGTGACTTATAGATGTGAAATAAGTGTAGAGATGTAGGATAAATGCATGGTAGGATGAAGAACTACCAAGCAAGAAGATTAGTAAAGCGTCGACCGCGAGGCAACTAGTTAAGAGAAATAAGGAAGAGATACACAGAAGAAGGAAAATATGCTAAGAGGGAGATGGAGATGGAGATTCGTGGATACAAGATACAAGAAGGAAGAGGAAAGACTAGTAGAACTTCCAATATGAGGAAACTAGTCAAAAGTAATAAGAGGCCATGAGAAGTATGCCAAAAGAAAGGCCGACAGAGAAAGTGACAAGGATGGAAGGAGGAATGGACTGAAGCCACAAGCATAGAGGCATGGGCAAAAGAATTTCACATATAGTAAGAATGAAATACAAAAATGGATGTGTGGAACTGAAAGAATGCTATAAGAAACTAGCCAGGAGGAGACAAAGATGCACACAAAGAAATGCACAATCATTAGCAAAATAGGGCAAGTGTGATTGGAAGAACACATAAGATAAGTGAAGCATGTAAGGATAGGGCACATACATAATATTTATTCATGATGGAAACCAAATATGAGGATGCATGGAGGAGAAGATGTCAAGATGTTAAAGGAGTAGAAATGTGTAAGGAGGCACTAACACCAGGGTTTTTTTTAGTGGTGAATATTCGTAAATTGGCAAAAATTCCATTTTAGGAAAATTTGAAATGGGAAATTTTTCAGAACAGGGCAGTGTCTTGTTCTCCTAAAATTTATTTAGGGGTCGGATTCACCTACCATTGAAAACTACTATATAAACCTAGGCACTTCGTCGGGTAGTATGCTAGTAACTTATTACTAGCTTACTGAGGTACCAACATATCAAGTACCGTGAACTTGTAGGACAGGTTGTTGATGCATGGTAGGAAGTTGTTAACACACGACAAGAGGTTTTTGAAGCATGATAATCTTGTGTTTTTGACACATGACATGAGGTTGTTGAAGCACGAAAAATCTTGTGTTATTGACATATGACAAGAGGTTGTAGATGCACGACAGAGAAATTAAGAGACATGTGACAATAATTGGTTGGTCGATGGATGCACAAAAATAAAGGAGACACACAACTGAAAACACAAGGTCACATGAGAGTATATTTTCAGTCGTGTAACCGAAATTTTGTTATCGCATGACAACAAAAATTTTGTCACACGACAACAAACTTACTATCGCATGACAATAAAAATTTTGTTTGATTTTCTTTTGTGTGACAACAAACTTTTTGTTGCATGACTGCAAGTATCCTCTCATGCGAATCAAAAATGAAATCTTTTGTTGGGCAAAAATTTTGCACACAAACCCTGGGAAATTCACCTATGTCGTGAAATTGGTTTTGAGGATATTCACAGGAATATTTCACCTCATATTTCCCAGAGGTATCTTAAAATAAACCCTGAATGATGTAGGAAGGAGTGTGGAAAAGAATAAACTCTCAAAAGTTTTGACAAAGAAGAGTGGAGTTGTAAAGAGAAAAGAGATGTAGCCATGGGTGAAAAGACAAGGTGATAAATAGTAGAAGAAGGAAAAAGGATGAGTTTGTAGGGTCATGTGGTTGATAGTGATTAGAAAATGAGAAGGATGATTGGACGAGTTTAACTACTCGAAGGTGTGGCACAAGGAGATTGGATGGAAGGAGATTACATGGATATGCATAGTAAAGAGGCCAAATTTGAATTTGAATTTTGAGCAGGAAGAGTGGAGAATGCAAATCAAAGGAGAGGGAGAGGTGAAGGGATAGGGTCTAAGGCTATAAATAACGGAGGAGTTGTGAAGGATGAAGGTTGTTGAGTATAATTGAGGATGTTATTGAGGTTGAGGTTGGTTGTTAAAGGCCATGAAGGGGTCAAATTAGCCAACCAAAGGGACTACGTAGAGAGTTTAAAATCAGCCATTAAGTTGAGAGAGTGAGATGAGATGAGTATGGTTCAGACCGTGAGGTACAAACAATTGTTATATCCCCTTGAGGGAATATTATAGATGTTGTATGGATTTTCTAGCCTAATGAAAAATTAAATAGTTTCAATCCGTTATGTTCACTCTAAATAAATAGTAGGCTCAGGGAGTACCTAGTAGATGTTTGTTTCATCAAAATCACCATCATGTGTTATTCAAAAAATTTAAATCCCGTATTCCATTGCTTAGAAACATATAAGAATACCTCTGTTAATTATAAGTGTCTTATATACCTCGTAAAAAAATTCTCCAAACCATTAGATAATTTTTTTACCACAATGGTAGAACTATTTAGTAGGGACTTTATCAAATGGTTTATTCTATCCCTGTTATTCCATCATGTCCCTAGTCTTCCAACAATCATATTTTCAAATGGGAATCTTCCTATGAGTTTGTATTTTCCCTCCATGCCATCCTTATTAAAAAATATTACCCTTTTCTTCATATAAATGAAAATCAAACCCATTCATTTACTCACCTAACATTTATCAAAATCTCCTCTACGAAAAATCTATCAAGTACTAATAAAATCCACCCTATTCTTTCTGTAGACACTCAAATTTGGAAATATATATTTTGACACTATTGATCTTGACATTGCACACTTGCATGTACAAATGCACTCTCATTACTCTTGCTTAACATACCCTGATATCTCTTTGGTTACTTGTTTATCTTTACACACCTCTCTATTGTCAGCTTCTAAATTTTAACAGTGTTTGTAAAATACATTTAGAAACATCCATCCTTCAACCCATAAATTCAAAACATGTTTTTTCCCTTCTGGTCAAAGTTGCTAGTTTTGTTTGGTTTGTACAATTCTACAAGTCGACCCTAGTTTATGGTTTTTTATTGTCATTATTTGCACCAATTATTTTTATTCTATCACATTATTATTATGAATTACATCCTTTTTAGTTGGCCTTTCATGAAATGAAAACCCTTGAAAGCATATATAAGAAGGGTAAATCAAACCTCATGTAGAGAACCTGACACTTTAGAACACCACATGTAAAAACAAACACAAAATTCACTCCAAGCTCCCTAAACTATGAAATAACTCATGCACATCCTTTAGGCCAGCACCCTCTATAAGCCTGAAGTCTTCTTCCAGTTTTATAAGTCTCCAGATTATTTCTACAAGCAAGATAAGAGACCCTTCCAAAGTATTTAAGCAAGTGTGAAACTCAAGTTGAAGAATTTTCAAAGCATAGTTATCAAGTTCTGATTACACTATGGTAGATATTACATATTAGGAGAAAGACGTGCAGTTTGATCTTCTTTGGAGTAGTGGCAATGTCAGTGGTGCATAGGGGTTCCTACAACCCACATAAATTTGTTTGAAGGAACTTCTTCTTATACTACAAGGGTTCTAGGGTTTGAGAAGAGTTTACAAAACCATTCAGAAGGTGAGTGAGAAGACCGACACAAAAAATCATTTCCATCCAGGCAAAGCACTCAGGAAGTTACAAACCTATATTTCAAGAAGGTACAAGATTGAACAAAAGGGTGAGGACCATACATACACTCTTGACCTAGTTCTACAGTTTTTACCAAGATTAGTTTCAAGTTCCATTTTTTGTAATGAAGCATTTTTTTCTCATATCAACCTGCTCCTACACTCAGATGACTTAGACTCTTCCAGATCCACACAAAATCAGCTAAGTATAATTATCCCTTGTATTTTTTATAGATATTAGATCAATAGTCACTTTGAAAATTGTTATTCTAATTTTTGAAATTAATGTTGGAAGTTAATTAAATTAGAATATCCACATGTTGCCTTATTTCATCCATTTTATGTATGTTAATTAGAAAAACATTTAAAAATTAAAAGGGAATGAAATAGAATTCACAAAAAACTAAAATCACTTTCTTATTTCAACAAAATACATTATAAATATCCCTTATACTGTAACACCCTTGACAATTGTTATATTCCTCCTTTTCATTTCAAGTGTTGACATGTGATTTTCCTTATAAAGATATGTTCTTTTGATTGATGGAGATCATGCTTGATATGGATAAATTTTTTCTGCTCTTAAGATCGTTAGACTGAAATGGAATGGCTTCCTTGAATCCATTTTTCACTTCTTTTAGATGAATTGTAATCTGGTGTAAGAGTTGTAAAATTATCTATTAATATGACTCATCCTTGGATATATTTCAGTGATCCAAGGAATGTTTTAAATCTGCTCTGTGGAACAAATGGTAGATTGACATTTCATGAATTAAGAGACATATTGACTGAATTTTGTTGTTACAAGTTCTTTGATTTTTGTGTGAACGTATTTCCATTCAGTTGTATGTTGTGCTTGGGTCCTTGGAGATCGATCATGGCAAGATATTGCTGACGTAAATGAAATGTAACCTGTTCATGACATAGGAAGGATTTGGGATCCTAAAAAGGACTATCCTTCATAATCCTAAGCTAGGTAAGAATATTTTCTACCTAAGCTATGTCACTTAATAGAATTCTTATCCTAACCTAAAGCTTCCTATTCTACTTTGTTGGTTGATTGGCATCCTAACCTAAGCACTATGCTAAAGGATATGGAAAGGTTACTAGGCTATTAAAATTAACCTAGAACCTAATACTATAAGGTTTTATGATGATCTAACCTAATGCCTAGAACTATTATGTTGTGAATTAATCTAACCTATGCGGAAACTACCTAAGGCTATGTGTTAAGACCTATGGTGGAAATAATTTGTTAGGGTTATATCCTAAGGTATATATTATAAACTACCTAAGGTCTAACCTAAGCAATTTTATCAATCCTAAACTAATGGGCATCAAAGGGGAATTAGGTGGTCGCATGCATTAAGGGCAACGGTTCCTATGGAATTTATGTTATTGATAAGGTTTTCAATGCATAGGGTACTGTCAGTTTTGGCAGGGGCTAGTTAACTTGGCAGAGGCTTATGTGGAAGTGTCATTAAAATGGAATTTCATGTTACTTTTGATTTGGCATTCGTTAGACTTGGAAGGCGGTGGCAAGGAAGGATAGGCTGGAAAATTGGAATTAATGAAACTTATTGTTTTTGGTTTTCATGCACAAACCATCTTGGTAGGCATTTAAGCGGGTTTGTCTAAGGTTGTTTCACTTTACATGTTTCACAATTTTTGCTCTGCATGCTCTCTGGTTTTTTGAACCAGCATATTGAACTGCACTTAATGGCTATTTTTGAAGTCTTAGACCTATTTTCGGTTCGTGGGATGTATAACAGGCATTGTGGAAAAAGAATATGGTTGTTTGATCTTTCGTGGAGAAGAGGAGAAGTTGTGAGCTCGGTCGGAGGTCTCCTTCGATTTGGCAGAAGGACTATCAGGCACGATAGGCTCTAATATTTAAGATCTCTTGCTTTCTTCTAAATGTTTCATTAAAAAAACTCTGCTTTAATGAGACAATTATTACATCATAAATATCAATATAAGCAATGGAAAACAGAAAATAAGTACATTTAACCAATTGAATTCACTTCCAAGAGAAGAACAAGATAAAATCCACTATATTTTACTTACAAAATTTAAGTTTAATTGATCCTATCAATTAACCCTAAGCAACCAATAGATCACATCATCTCATTGTTCCCAATTCTATCATAATAGAATACAACATTTAAATTTTCTTTAACCAAAAGAAGGGTTTAAAACATGGTTCTCATTAGGATGATTCATCTAACTCCTATGCAAAATAAAAATAAGAACCAATACAAACTACACCTAAACACAAGGCATCCGAAAAACAGAGATAAATTCATAACATGAATTAACTGTTTCATTTAAAGGACAACTACCTCAAAATTCAACATTTAAGATGTTCATCAGAACAAAATCCCATTTCAATCCAAGAAGGAATAGAGAATCAAATAGTCTACCTGCAAGTCTAAATCTACTTCCACATATTAGAAGTTAACATTTATAGATTTGAAACCAACGTTCACAAATAAAAGTAAACTCATACAAGAGTTAATCTCTACCCGAGTCCATCCAAGGAGGATCCAAAAAAGGATAGGGTGCAAGAGACAAACTTACTCATCTCAAACCAAACAAAGTAAAGCCTTGTCAAACAAACAGTTTGCCAAAAAAGCTTACATTTTCTGTTCAACAAAACTGAATCATCTAATCTCTTCCTATATCATTTATACAAATGATTTGAACAAGGAAGACCAAACAAATCATAAAGAAATCTCCATTTCATAAGAGAATCAAAACAGAAAAGTTCAACCAATGAACTTATCCCACTAATAGAAAGAAAGGGATCTTAATTAGAAAATGATCCAATCACTAATTCATTTTGTTGTACTAACAAATGAATTTCCTCTTTTAATTCAAACATAGAAATTCATAAGCTAGTTCCCATAAGAGAGAACAAAATCGACTCAGAGTAAGAAGAGAGCACACTGCCATTTTCCTTACAATTCTTTACCTTCAATAAACACGAGTTTCAATTCTAATCTCAGAATGAAATATGCATAACAATCTTAAAAACAACATTCTGTTCTAAATGAATCACATTCCTTTCTTTTACAAAAACACAAGGTTTATTTACTATATCCAACAAGAGATAGAAAAACAAACCGATCAGTAAGCTAAACATGTTCAGAAGTATCAACAAACTCAAAGACTGAAATCCCATCGTCAAGTTTCAATATTGCATTACCAAAGAGTAATTAGTTCTTAATTCAATAAGTACTATAATACACAAACAATCTGAACAGAGACAAAGTAATCCCACCATAACAATTCAGAGCACTAAATTAAATAACTCTTGTATTAAACGAAACCTAGAGCTTATTTTAATAGATCTGAAGACGTAGGTTTCCACATAATAGAGGGGAAAAGAATACCCCTGATAAAATGTCATTGCCATCTTAGAAAAGATGAAACAGTTCTCAGAAAAGAATTACCACATCCATTCATCAAACAAATACGTTTTCAGTTAAGATCTGAAAGATTTTACCCAACAAATCAATCAACTATTCTCCCAGTTTTCTTTGAGAAATAGTTTAACAAAATATTTATAAGTTTTTAAATTTTTAATACAAATAAAACCCAACTCAAAATACCAACACATAGTCGAACACGGAGTCTCAACAAAATTTTATAACTACACAAGTATTTAAATACAAGGGAAGTATAAAATACGATCTTCCAATAACAGTTCAGAGCTACATGAGTCTCTAATCACATGTTTAGGGAAACACGAAGTTCCCATTCTAGTTTATATTTTAAACAAGAAGCCCTAATACTAGCTCAAAACGAAACACGAGCTTCAAACAAGAGTTCAAAACTATAAAAGTAACAAAATACGAGTGCGGTGTAAAACACGAACCTTCAATAATAGTTCAGAGAAACACAAGTAATAAAAATACATGTACAGAGCCATATACGAACTTCGAACAACAGTCCAGAGCTACCCAAGATTCCAAACACTGGTTCAGAACAACAAGAAGCTCCAGCACAAGTTCATATCAAAACATGAAGCCCAAATACAAGCTCAAATAGAACTCAAGGTTCCCATAAAGTTTAGAATTCACATATTGCAACAAAGGTCAGTTCCAACACAACAACCTCGAATTCAAATTTCAGAAAAGGAAAGAAGAGCTACTAAAACAAGATTCGTATGCATGTTTCATTATTAAACTATCACAAAGAAAGTTTACAAACCAACATTATTTTTGTCATGGATTCATACCCAAGATAAAAGAGATTATAAAACCAGCAAGTAAGTAACCAGATAAAACATGCAAGCCAAGAATCTCAAAAGAGCAAACTTGTTTTAATGAAACATTTAGAAGAAAGAAAGAGATCTTAAAGATTAGAGCCTATCATGCCTGATAGTGCTTCTGCCAAATCGAAGGAGACCTCCAGCCAAGATCACAACTTCTCCTCTTCTCCATGAAAGATCAAACAACCATATTATTTTTCCACATTGTCTCTTATACATCCCATGAACCGAAAATAGGTCTAAGACTTCAAAAATAGCCATTAAGTGCAGTTCAATATGCTGATTTGAAAAACCAGAGAACATGTAGAGAAAAAATCATGAAACATGCAAAGTGAAACAACCCTAGACAAACCCACTTGCATGCCTACGAAGATGGTTTGTGCATGAAAACTGAATACAACAAGTTTCATTAATTCCAATTTTCCCGCCTATCCTTCCTTGCCACCGCCTTCCAAGTCTGACAAATGCCAAATCAAAAGTAACATGAAATTCCATTTTAGTGACACTACCACATAAGCCTCCACCAAGTTAACTAGCCCCTGCCAAAACTAGCAGTACCCTATTCATTCAAAAATTTATCAATAACATAAATTCCATAGGAACCGTCACCCTTAATGCATGCGACCACCTAATTCTCCTTTCATGCCCATTAGTTTAGGATAGATCAAATTGCTTAGGTTAGACCTTAGGTAGTTTATAATATTTACCTTAGGATATAACCTTAACAACAAATTTCCACCATAGGTCTTAACACATAGCCTTAGGTAGTTTCCACATAGGTTAGATTAATTCACAACATAATAGTTCTAGGAATTAGGTTAGATCATCAGAAAACCTTATAGTAATAGGTTCTAGGTTAATTTTAATAACCTATGAACCTTTCCATATCCTTTAGCACAGAGCTTAGGTTAGGATGTCAATCAACCAACAAAGTAGAATAGTAGGTTATGATAAGAATTCTATTAAGTGACATAGCTTAGGTAGCAAATATTCTTACCTAGCTTAGGATTCCTTAGGATATTCCTTTTTAGGATCCCAAATCCTTCCTATGCCGTGAACAGGCTGCATTTCATTTACATCAGCAATGTCTTGCCATGATCGATCTCCAAGGACCCAAGCACAACATACAACTGAATGGAAATACGTTCACCACAAAAATCAAAGAACTTGTAACAACAAAGTTCAGTCAATATGTCTCTTAATTCATGGAATGTCAATTTACCATTCGTTCTATAGAGAAGATTTAAAACATTCATTGGATCACTGAAATTGATCCAAGGATGAGTCAGATTAATAGATAAGTTTACAACTCTTAAACCAGATTGCAATTCATCTAAAAGAAGTAAAAAATGGATTCAAGGAAGCCATTCCATTTCAGTCTAACGATCTTAAGAGCAGAAAATATTTATCCATATCAGGCATGATCTCCATCAATCAAAATAACATATCTTTATAAGGAAAATCACATGTCAACACTTGACATGCAAAGGAGGAATATAACAATTGTCAAGGGTGTTACATGCTTCCCTCCTAAAAAGAATCATCATCCCAATGATTACCTCTTTTTTTTAACAATTTACATCATGAAAATCAATTCATTCACTTTTCATACCATAAGTCAAAATATATCAAAAATTTATAGTTCTAGAAATCAGCATTAAATAGCTGTTTATTCAAATCAAATAAATATCTTCCCAAAACTAGCATACTTATTGTCATATAAAGATAAAATTATAATTTTTTATCAATCAACAAAATCAATTATGTTCAAATAGATATGGAAAAGTAGTTTTCATATCCTCTAGATTTTCCCAAGTTACACTCTCTTCGTTAAACTGGTCCCACTGGACCTTACATTGACTTATTTCTCGATTTCTCAAATGCAACTGGCAATTTTCAAGCACTCGTATGGTTTTAACCATGATTATTTATGGGTCCTGGACCTGCAAGAAATTCTAATTTAACACGTGTGATAAATCTGAAACATATTTCTTAAGAAAATATATATGGAAAACATCATGCATTCGTGACAAAGCAGGAGGTAATGCTAAACGATAAGCTACAGGGTTGATTACTTCAACTATCTCAAAATATCCCACATAACGAGGTGATAACTTGGCAGCCTTGCCAAAAGTTATAGAACTCTTTTTCGGTTTAACCCAAAGAAAGACTTTCTCACCAAGTTCAAATTTCCTATCAACCCTCTTCAAGTCAGCATAACTCTTTTGCCTATCTGCTACTTCTTTCAAGCGTTCATGAATCAATTTAACTTGTTCCATTTCAGTAAGAATTTCAGGTCCAATTACCTCTCTATCTTTTATGTTATCCCAACTAACAGGGGTTCTGCATTTTCTTCCGTATAATGCCTTGAAAGGTGTCATCTTAAGAGAAGCATGATATGTATTATTGTATGCAAATTCAACTAATGACAGATACTCTTCCCACTTATACTGTTGATCCATGCAATACATTTGTAACATATCTTCTAATACTTGATTTACGCTTTTAGTCTGCCCATTTGTTTCCGGATGATACGAAAAACTAAAATTTAGCTTAGTTCCTAGAGCTACATTAAGTGTTTGCCAAAATCTTGATGTCATTCTAGGATCTCTATCCAAAATTATTAACTCAGGTACTCCATGTAATCTGAAAATTTTGTTTACAAATCTTCTTGCCAAAATAGGAGAATCATCCTTCAGATTTCCATCAATAAAATGTGCAACCTTTGTTAGTTTATCAACAACTACTAAGATAACATCATGCTTATTTCTCAACATAGGTAACCCTTGTACAAAATCCTTGCTTATTACCTGCCATTTGTACTGTGGTATGCTATGAGGATACAACAAATCGGCTGGGTGCATATGTTCCGCTTTAACACATTGACATTCAAGTCAATGTGTCACAAAATCAATAACATCCTTTTTCATTCCTTTCTAGAAATATTGTTATTTTATATAAGTAAACATCTTAGTAATGCCAGGTTGTCCAGAAAAAGGTTTATTGTGAAATTCAGTTAACAATTTCTTTCTAAAATCATTAAGCAAAGGTACATAGACTCTGTTTTCAAATCGTAAGATTCCTTCTTTATCAAAGCGAAAACCTTTATACCTAAAATCATTAGAATCTGTAGCAAGTGCTAATTTTACTTGTTGGAAGTAAGAATCAGATTCCATAACACTTTTTACTTCGTCCTTAAACTGAGTTCTAAGTGTTATAAGAGTAGAAATGTGCTTCCTTTGACTTAGATCATCAGCCACTCTATTTTCTTTTCCTTTAATGTAACTTGTGTCAAAATCATATCGAGACAAAAACTCTAACCACCTTCGCTATCTTGCATTCAGATTTGGCTGAGTAAAAATGTACTTCAGGCCAAGATGATCAATTTTTAACTCAAATGGTTTACCAAGCAGATAATGCCTCCAAACTTCAAGTGCATGAACAATGGCAGCAAGCTCTAAATCATGTGGAGCATAGTTCAACTCATGTAACTTAAGGTTTATACTTTCATATGCTATAACATGACCACTTTGTAGAAAAATACCTCCTAGATCTTCACCAGATGCATCAGTTACCACCATAAAATATCCATCAGGATCTGGTACTGCAAGAATAGGTGCTGAAGTTAACTGTTCCTTTAAGGTTTTAAATGCAATTTCACATTTTTCACTCCAAACAAACTTTTTATCTTTCTTCTGTAAGGAAGTTATTGGTGCAACTATCTTAGAAAAGTCTTTTACAAATTTCCTATAGTAGCCAGCAAGTCCCATGAAACTTATAACTTCATGTACATTCTTTGGTGCAGGCCATTCCATTATAACTATAATTTTAGAAAGATCTACAACAATTCCATCCTTACTTATTACATGACCCAAATAGTAGACTTCTGTGTCATAGAAAGAACATTTGGACAACTTACCAAACAATTGTTTCTTCCTCAAAATTTCTAAAACTATTTTCAAATGCTCATGATGCTCTTCAATGATTTTAGAATATATGAGAATGTCGTCCAAGAATACGAGCACAAATTTTTCCAAGTATTCTTGAAAGATATTATTCATTAAATTCATAAATGTCGTAGGTGCATTAGCTAATCCAAAAGGTAAAACCGTAAACTCATAATGTCCATACCTTGTTCTGAAAGTTGTTTTATGAATATCCTCATCCTTAATTCACAGTTGATGATATCCAGATCGAAGATCTATCTTGGAATATACCGATGCTCCATGCATATGATCAAATAAATCATCAATCCTAGGGAGTGGATATCTATTCTTGATTGTTTCCTTGTTTAACATTCTGTAATCAATGCACAATCTAAGTGTTCCATCTTTCTTTTTCACAAAAATTACGGGTGCTCCCCAAGGTGAAACACTTGGTCTAATCAAACCCTTAGACAAAATATCTCACAATTGAGCCTTAAGCTCTACTAATTCTATAGTAGTCATTCGATACAGTGCTTTAGAAATAGGTTCAGTTCTAGGCTTGATCTCAATCATGAAATCAAATTCCCTTTTGGGTGGAAGACCTGGCAATTCTTCCAGAAATACATCACTGAAGTCTCGTAATAGCAGATATCGTTCCATAATATCGTTGCTTTCTTCTATTGATTCAGTAATTTTTACTGCATATAAGGTACATCCTTTATTTTTGGCCTTTTTAAGTTGCATAGCTGACAGTTTTCTAATAGAAATCTCACGTTTCACACCCTAAATCTCTGATGTTTTCTACAGGTCGTCTAAACAACTAATGTGTTTTTCAAAACAGTCCACTTTAGCCTTATGTTCTGGTAACCAATTTACACCTATGATTACATCATAAGACCCTAAAGGTGTAACATAAAGATCAACCTCTGTGGAAAATTTAGGTAAATCAAGGACTACTCCAAAAAGACACATACTAACTGTATGAACAACATTATTACCATACTGTACAGTCCATGTTTTATCCATGTTTCCAACTTTTCTTTTTAATTTTGATGCTAATTTACTAGAAATAAAACATTCAGTAGCTCCGGTATAAAAAATAATAGTTATTGGTAAACCAAATAACTTACCTGGAACTTCTATGGGTGTGGCCTATTTCTCATCCTGCTTGTCAGCTACTACAGTGTGTATCTTATGTTGCTGATTATGTTCCTCCTTCAAAGGAAATTGATTTGCGTAATGATATTTTCCATAGTTATAATAGCCTCCTACAGGTCTCTTCCTAGGCTCGGGTTTATTTCTAGCCTTAGAGTTGTCGTTTTGACCCCCATAGGACTTCTGTCCGTTATAATTGTTCTTAGCAAAGTTGTTTGTTGCTACTTTCTTATTTGTATCAGATGAAAACTTACGTTTCATTCCGAATTTCTTCCATGGTCCTTTCTTGGGTGCAAGAGAGGATGAAGAGGAGTTGGGATTCTTCTTCCTTACTTCCTCCTTATGAGTAGAAATTGCCTTTAATTTTTGTTCTTGCCTTATGGCTTTTTCAACAACCCCTTCCATCATGGTTAGGCTGTGAACATCCACATCTCCTCCTATAATGGGATTCAATCCCATGATGAATTTCTTTCTCCTAAACTTCTCGTCAGTTTAATACTGAGGCACATACTTAAGGAGTTTTGTAAATCGCTCCCAATACTTAGTTATAGTTAGCTTTCCTTGAGCTAAGTTCCGAAATTCAGTCCTTTTCTAATCATGATAAAGTTGTGGCAGCCATTGTTGCCTAAAGTAACCTTTAAATTGGTCCCATGTGATATTAGATTCATCAGTGTTCAACTCAACCTTATGGTTGTCCCCACCACAAAGATGCTTCGTGAGAAAGTTGATATGTTCCCCATATCGCCTTTGTTTCTTCTAAGAAATTTCTTATTACAAAGTATTTCTCCATCTCACTGAGTCAATTCTCAATTCCATCTCCTAATGTGTGCCATCAAACTTGGGTGGACTTATCCTTTTTATTTCATTAGTGAGTTCTACTACTAGCCTTGCCTTTTTGTTCTCAGGCTGAACATGTATGTTAACATTATTATTATCAACACCTACATTGGTGTTGTCCCCTGGAGGGGGCTGATTAGTGTTATCAGCTTATTCTTCCTCCTCATTACCCATTACTTGATGTTCAAGCATAGCCAAATGATCTCTTGTGTCCAACAGGGCAGCAAGGATCTCATCAATTTTTTGGGTAGTTGCCACTCCTGCCTTAGGTGGAGGGTTATTTGTAGCGTTTCCTCTTGTTCTCACCATTTTGCTGTTAAAATAAAATTGAAGTTTTATTAAATTGTGGACACAACAGGTCCAAGAGCTACAACCTTCAGCTCTGATACCAAGATGTAGTGTTCCCATTTTAAGACATTAGAATCAAGAGAATTTTTTTCATTATTTAATAATGTTCACTGTTCAAAATAAAGCATTATTTAGAACAAACATTCCATGCCAATTGAATTCAATGGATAAACATATGCAGTTGTAATGACTCAGTGATTCACCGATCTATTCATTCCATAACTCAGTAAGCTACCGATCTATTTATGTTATCTTAAGTATTGAATACATATTGAATACTTCGTATACTTTATCATCCTACCCTACACCAGGTATTGAGTGATCTGTTTAAAGAACATATCTGAATATCTGTTACCAATAGTCATCTGATATCACGTTGTTTAAAACTTGGTGACATAAGACAACGTAACCAGCAGTTTGTGATACTTTGGCCAAAATTTATAACATATTGTGTATGTCACTATTCCTAGACGACATATTCGTCATGTTGGAATACGTCCTTCACTGCACACCTCAATGATTGGTCTTTAATGACTACCGGCAATCCACTTGTTCCAGGTTTTACCCTAACCCTAGATAGAAACATAATCTATTATAAGAATATGCTCACAAAGGCTTAGGGTAAATGGGCATACTCGTTTGACCTGAGTCATCTGAATGTACAAACGTACCCTGAGCCTTTGGAAGCTAATTCCTATCCTAAATATGCTCCTATCCAGACCTAGAGAGAAACTAGGTTCAAGTCCAAGTTCCAGATGTGTGTAGATATAGATGATCAATGTGGAAGGGTGATGCCACATGTCAACTACAACGTTGTATTCTCGAGAAGACCCGAGCCTTCTCGAAAGTACAACCCTACAGTTGGTGTGTGCCAACATCCTACAAAAACTGCCTCATCAAGATGTACACACCCCCAAGGAGATTGTTAATACATTGTTAGTCTGAATTAATTCCAGATTACAACAACATTGCTAATCCCTAATCCAACACTCAATAAGTTCTTTCCTAAATATGCCACATTTAGCCCATTAAGAACTTCGTTATTTTCATGGTCACTTTTAATATTTGATCACATAGTTAAACAGTCAATTAACCATGACTGTACAATGTTACAATATGTCTTATTTAAAAAGTACAATAACTTGTTAGAAAATTTCAACGCCAGAATATATATCCAAAATAAAGTAGACTTCATACAAAATGAACTCTAATAAATTGTAGTCATACTTGCAAACCTTTTTGGTTTATATTCCATTAAGAAAGAGAAAGAGTCTTTCTCTACAGGTTAAGTGTTAGGGTGTATCCTACCCAATATCCACATTTCTTAATGTATGTTCATTACACGTTACATTACTATGTTATATAGTTTAGATATCGAATAGTATACTCTGCAATTTAACAAGCTACATCACAAGTAGGGAAATTGAACTAAATCCCTTTATCCAACTTATTAAAGGATAACCATTTAAGCATATGAATAATATGAAGAATATCAACAAGATAGAAATCCATCTTTTTCATGAAAGTACAAGATAATTTACATAACCAATATAAGTAAATTCTCAGCTTTCAATTAATCTTTATAACTTATACATTTACAAGCCTTATGCATTTAGGCATACTGAATAACAACCACCTTCATTAAAAAAGAATTCTACTTTTCTTTTTCAATACAATCAAAAAATGAATGAAAATTCTTCACAAGGAATCAGAATTAAATCAGCCAATGTATCATATAAGTTTTTCCTTCTTTGATCACTTATGAAGTCCATCTGCAAAAATTACTAGCACGGGTCATTTCAATGAACTGAGCATGATAAGCACTAAGCCTTAAAACGAAGTGCATTCCAATATTTGTTCCATTAAAACAACTCTGCTTTAATGATACAATTATTACATCATAAATATCAATATAAGCAATGGAAAATGGAAAATAAGTACATTCAACCAATTGAATTCACTTCCAAGAGAAGAACAAGATAAAATCCACTATATTTTCCTTACAAAATTTAAGTTTAATTGATCCTATCAATTAACCTTAAGCACCCAACAGATCATATCAACTCATTGTTCCTAATTCTATCATAATAGAATACAACATTTATCTTTGCTTTAACCAAAAGAAGGGTTCTAAAACATGGTTCTCATTAGGATGATTCATCTAACTCCTATGCAAAATAAAAATAAAAACCAATACAAACTATGCCTAAACACAAGGCATCCAAAAAATAGAGACAGATTCATAACATGAATTAATTGTTTCATTTAAAGGACAACTACCTCAAAATTCAACATTTAAGATATTCATCAGAACAGAATCCCATTTCAATCTAGGAAGGAATAGAGAATCAAAAAGTCTACCTGCAAGTCTAAATCTACTTCCACATATTAGAAGTTAACATTTATAGGAAACCAACGTTCATAGATCAAAGTAAACTCATACAAGAGTTAATCTCTACTCAAGTCCATCCAAGGAGGATCCATAAAAAGATAGAGTGCAAGAGACAAAACTTAATCATCTCAAACCAAACAAAGCAAAGCCTTGTCAAACAAATAGTTTTGCCAAAATAGTTTACATTTTCTGTTCAACAAAATCGAATCATCTAATCTCTTCCTACATCATTTATACAAATGATTTGAACAAGGAAGACCAAACAAATCATAAAGAAATCTCCATTTCATAAGAGAATCAAAACAAAAAAGTTCAACCAATGAACTTATCCCACTAATAGAAAGAAAGGGATCTTAATTAGAAAATGATCCAATCAATAATTCATTTTGTTGTACTAACAAATGAATTTCCTCTTTTAATTCAAACATAGAAATTCATAAGCTAGTTCCCGTAAGAGAGAACAAAATTGACTCATAGTAAGAAGAGAGCACATTGCCATTTTCCTTACAATTCTTTACCTTCAATAAACACGAGTTTCAATTCTAATCTCAGAATGAAATATTCATAACAGTCCTAAAAACAACATTTTGTTGTAAATGAATCACATTCCTTTCTTTTACAAAAACACAAGGTTTATTTACTATATCCAACAAGAGATAGAAAAACAAACCGATCAGTAAGCTAAACATGTTCAGAAGTATCAACGAACTCAAAGACTGAAATCCCATTGTCAGGTTTCAATATTGCATTACCAAAGAGTAATTAGTTCTTGATTCAATAAGTACTATAATACACAAACAATCTTAACAGAGACAAAGTAATCCCACCATAACAATTCAGAGTACTAAAGTGAATAACTCTTGTATTAAATGAAACCCAGAGCTTATTTTAATAGATTTGAAGACGCAGGTTTCCACATAATAGAGGGGAAAAGAATACCCCCGATAAAATGCCATTGCCATCTCAGAAAAGATGAAACATTTCTCATAAAATAATTACCACATCCATTCATCAAACAAATACATTTTCAGTTAAGATCTCAAAGAGTTTACCCAATAACTCAGTCAGCTATTCTCCCAGTTTTTTTTGAGCAATAGTTCAACAAAAGAGTTATAAGTTTTTTAACTTTTAATATAAATAAAACCCAACTCAAAATACCAGCACAGAGTCGAACACAAATTCTCAACAAAATTTCAGAACTACAGAAGTATTTAAATACAAGGGAAGTATAAAATACGATCTTCCAATAACAGTTCAAAGCTACACGAGTTTTGGCAGGGGCTAGTTAACTTGGTGGAGGCTTATGTGGAAGTGTAACTAAAATGGAAATGTTACATATACAAGTCAAAAGAACTCTAAAATAGGTTAAGATAAATCAAATCAAAGTCAATATCATTCCAATCCAGGTCAAAGAAAGTATTATCAAGTGTTCACAGGATAAATTCTTGTTACATACATGTAGTTTCATTATCAAAATTTCACTTCTAATAGGAAAATAAATCCATAGGTTTGAATCTTGTTCATATTAGTATTATGTAGGTAGCATAGGGGTTCCTAAACCACAAACTCTAGCACATTTTTACAATACTTTCAAGGAAGACAAGGTTTCAAGAGAAGAAGAATGGTTTTAGCAACTTACACACATCTTTTAAATTCCAAATCACATATAGATAAGCATAGTCAACTTATGAATTAGTTGTATATTCAAAGATCCATTTTTAACAGGAAAATCCATGTAACTCCTAATAGGTTGCAATTGTTGATCATATCATGTTATTCAATTATGTCCATAGGTAAATAAGGAACCATTTTCAAAGAATGATATAATACATAGTATTTCCAACAAGTTCCAACTAGTTTTACATAAAAATCAATCACCAAAGAACAAAATAGATAAGTGTGTTTTCCTCTTGTCACTTTTTTATACCTCACATGTGCCCTAATTGAATTATATTCTCTAAATAATTTACTATACATTCATATCTTTGTATGAATGTGTAATTTATAATTTGAATAAAAATAATTTCTAAATTCAATCCTAATTATATGTAAGACATCCTTATCTCACCTTATCATCAAAATTAGGGTTTAATCATTTGTTGAACCTGTGAGATTATTTTGTGAGGATCAAAATGGAATCCCGTGCACATAAAAGAGGTTTCACTCTAATGGTGACATAAAATCAAACAACAAGGAAAATCATGTATGAAAGAATATGTCTGCTCATTCTCATAGATCCAAGGAAGGGTACATGTGGGAGTGTTGTGTAACTCCCATACCTTATAAAACATTCCCTCATTAAGGGAAAGACTAGTTACAATTCCAAAAGGGAATCTAATTCCTATGATGCCAATGACACATATGATAATTGAATATTCTATGATGGAATCTTCCATATGTCATATAACTCATATGACCTATGATTTCACCTAAGTGAGATGGATCGCCATGTGAGGTGGAAAATACCCTGAGAGATGACGAGGTAAGTCACACACACCAACATCCCCCTTCATTGAATTTGAGGTAGAGGTCATGTCGAGTGAAAAATTAAATAGAACTCTCATAGAAAACTAAGAAAGATACGTCAAATGGGTCCCGAAAACTAAAGGACTGATAAGGTACCCATGAAAAAACCATAAAATATATGGAAAATAAGAATAGAAGAAGAGAATTATAAATCCCGAAGAAGATGGGTGGATGTAGAAGACCTCACCCCAAAAAGAGAGTGCAACTGAAGGAACTTGGTTTTAGTGAAGGGTTGGTAAATATGTTTTTAACTTGATCAGAAGTTTGACAATAAGTTACAAGTTGATGATGTATTCATAAATCAACTATCGTATGAAGTGCATCTGGATCTCAATGTGCTTCATCCGCTGATGATGAACTGAATTTTGACAAATCAGGATGGTACTCATGTTTTCATAGTAAATGATAGTAGGCCGCTAAAAGTGAATACCCAACTCTATCGGAATCCCCTGTAACCCAACAAATTGTGTGGTAGTGTTGAATAATCCCCCATATTCTACCTCTGTAGAATATATCACAATCACATTCTACTTTTTTCTCATCCAACTGACAGGACCCAAACCAAGAGAAAAACAGTAGCCTAAGGTAGAATTTTGATGATCAAAATCACCAGCCCAATCAAAATTGGTAAAACAAACAAGATCAATTTTCATCCCTCCTAAGTAGTGAATGTCATCAATGTGAGTGCTACAAACATAGTGAAGGATCCAATTCTCTTATTTCCAATTCAACTTATGAGGCTCTTACACAACTCTAGACATGATCTCAACAACATATGAAATATTCGTCCTAGTGTGAGTTAAATAGATCAAGCACCCCACCAATTGATGATAAAGGGTACCTTCAGCTATGCGAGTCAAGAAATCAACAAGAAACTTAACCCTGAAAAGGAAAGGAGTAGGATAAGGCTTACAATCAGTCATGTGAAATATGGATAGAAAGTCAAGGGCATACTTAGGTTGCGAAATTACGATTTCCGAGCTAGATTGTGAAATATATATCCTAAGAACATAATGAAGCAAACCGAATTCGGTCATGGGGAACTTATTGGCTAATAAAATATTCACATCATCAAGGAAGAGATGCACATGATCAACAAGTTATCAACATACAAAATAATAATGAACATGGAGTCATCATGTCGCAGAATGTAAACGTTAGGTTAGAGTGGCAACAAGTGAACCTTGATGGAAGTAGAAAGGGGTCCATCTTGGCATACCAAACACGAGGGGAGTTTTTAAGGCCATAGAGAGACTTCTTTAACTTACAAATGAGGGAGGAATAATCGACGTAACCTAGGGGTTGTTCCATCATGATCTCTTCCTCTACGTCCCCATGAAGGAATGAACTCTTGATGTCCATCTGGTGACTTCCATCTATCATGTCAACAATGGAGAGGGTCAGGTCTAATGGAAATCATATTCACAATGGGAGAAAATGTTTCTAAATAATTAACCCCATCTTCTTGGGAGAAACCCTTAGCTAAAATTCATACTTTAAACTTTTTGATGTCTCCATCGGCACCCTAATTTTTTAGGTAAACCCACTTACACTGAATGATTTTTATTCCTTTCAAAAGAGGGGTGAGATCCCAAGTATCATTCTTCAGGAGTGAGGGAATACTCCTCATCCATGGTAGAATATCACTCAACAATCCCAGAAGCCTCCCAGAAAGACTGAGGGTCAGAATCGGAGGTGAAGAAGGAGTGGGATCTAGTGAACTTTGAAATAGTCCATCTCTCATCTAATGTATCCCCTATCCATTATTCATCATTCTACAAAGTCTTCCTATCCAAACTAGGACCAAGATTATGGTTACGATCTGAATATATAGATTCTTCACTCGCGCGAGAAATGAAAAATTCCTCATCATCACTACTTTCATAATTATAAAACTCCAAATCCTTAGGGTTTAGAGTAGGAGGATCATGAGAGTCAAGTGGATGAAGAGGAAATTCTCAACAACATCAGTATCTGAGAGTCAAAATTGGAATCAGAGAGCATAGGACCTCAACATGTGGAGAAATAGAATTTGAATATGACTCATGAAAATTCACACTTCTCTCAATATAAAGTTGTGAGTAGTAGGGTCATATCTATAATGCTTCACACCATCAGGATACTCTAGAAAATACAAGGTATGGAATGTGGTTCCAAGTCATTGTAATTATTTTTGGGAATCTAAGCCATAGAATTGAATTCAAATATGCAAAATTGCTCGACATCAACTTTACGTCCAAACTAGAATTAAAAGAGGGTATCATCCCTCTTAATACCTTGTTTGAACAACCGTTTGAATGTAACAAGTGTAATTCATGGCTTCAACCCAATATGTTATTTCTTTCCTCCACTCCATTTTGCAAAGGGATGTAAGAAACGGTATGCTACAAGAAATCCCTATGGAGGGTATAGAAATATTCAAACGCTATTTCTCACATACTCACCTCAATTTTTGGTTCAAAGAACCTGTATAGAACTTTCAAATTGTTTCTCAACAAGAGCCTTGAAGTTTTGGAAAGTGCTTGCAGACTTCAAAATTTATGTTTGACAAAATACACTAGGTGTAACACAAAAATTCATCAATTAAGGTAAGTATATATAGAGATATAGTAAACAACGTAAATGGGAAAGGGCAAGAAATGTTATTATGAACAAGATTCAAAAGATGAGTAGCTCTCTAGGATTTTCCTTTGCCAAAAAATTCTTCAGGATGATTCCTAAGGGCACAAACCTCATAAAGACCCTTAGAAAATTTAACACAGGGTAACCCATTGACCATTTCATTTTGGCTCAACTGTTCAAGATAATGATAGTTAAGATAGCCAAAAATCTCATGTCATATCTTGTTGACCTCATCTGCATGAGGAACCAAGGAAGTGGGCATCGAATCAAAAGTAAAGTGGGAGAAGGTATACAATTATAAATGGTGATATTCCTTTCCCTTAACCATTGTATTGTCATAGTGAAACTCATGAATAATCACTAAGTTAGGATCAATTTCCACTCGCATTCCTCACCAAGGTGAGGTGAGGTAAACCGATAGGATATTAGTAGAGAGATTAAGAACGCTCAACACTTTGTTAAATGTTCTAGCATTAATCTATGTTGGGCATTATGTTTATGGTTATCATTGATGTCAAATTTCATTGATGGAAAAGGGAGTTTAGGTGTCTCCATGATGTTTCATTCATGTTTGAGCTTGAAGGTTGATAGGTAGTGTACAATGTTGTAGTCATGTCATGGTGTCTTGGTGCATGGTCAAGCAAGAATAGGTGTTTTAGGTGAGGCTCTAAAGTTGGTCAAAAGGATGGTATGAGATCACATGTTTAGGAAATATAATTTATTAGTGCTCCATTGTAAGTAAGTTGTTTGGTTTGTTGACCCAACTCAGTAATAGGATTATAGAGAGATTCAAGAAAGATTCAAGAAGTTGGTTCAAACAATATAATCCTTAAAATAGGAAGGTACATTTCCTTTAATGTAGCTGGTCCTCGAATGAATAATATGAGAAGTATGAATTAGTTTACTGGGTCATTCAAATTGTTCTTCTATTATTTGGTATCAGAGTGATATATTCAGTGTGGGCTGCGAATTAATTGAGTTTTTGATCATTAGAAGGGGAAACGTTACCATTATTATCTTTCCCAAATCAATGTTATTGTTTTGCGGAGAAGTCTGTTTAGTTTGTTGTTGACTTCAAAAACTTTTATGAGTGCGGTGAATATTGCAGAATCTGAAATATTCTTGTAACTATTAATTATCATTGGTGATTTGCATCCACAGATTTGGGTGGCTGCTTCAAAGGATGGAGCAAGTTGAACTTAGAGAAAAAATCTTCACGACTCCACAACTTGCCATATTACCGCAAAACTCTATTCATTTGGACATTTATCCCAAAAATGTGGTTCTATATTTGTTTCTCATATAACACTAGTTGTTCAAATTTCGATTTAGCACATTATGATATGGCATGCACATGGTTGCACAATTGCCAGGGATATGAATTCTCAATCTCTCGATATAAGATTTCAAATTAAATATGGATCCCAAACACTGGAAAAATTTTACCACTTGTTATAGGTATTCCCGGGATTCTTGTTTTGGAGAAGAATTCACCATCAGCCCCAAATGTGTGTCAAAACTTCCATGACAACGTACCTCTATACAGTCACAGGGAAGCAAAATGATCGACTCCCCTGGGTGGAAATTTGGTTGGTTGATATCCATACTATGTCGATCCAATTTCGCCCTCCCTCAATGGCGATATAAAGAATACATGACAATGCATGAGACTCTTGGCTCATACTTTACATGGCCACTCAAGTTGCCATGAACAACGGTATTTGTTTAGTTAGTCGGCCAAGTTGAAGTCATTGATCTCTTGGGATTAGCTATGTGTTATAAATTAACGTGTAAAGTAGTCTTTAATAGTTGTGTAGAGTTTTGTCCACAGTATAGTTTTGTGTCTTAAGTTTTTTAATTTTGGTTTCTTTATAATTAGAGACGTTTATATAGTTAAAATAGTTCTCATAAAAGGCATTGAGTCCATATCCATAAATTTGAAAACCAAGCTTCATTTAGATTTTCTTAAAATAAAGAGTCTTGATTTTAATTAAGAGTCGTATTTGTCCTTAATAGGGTCCTCCTAAAAACTAAATATTTGATAAGGTACCATGATAACATAACTTTAATGGAAAATAATAAGAGGAGAAAAGGATTATAATTCTAAGAAGATGGGTGGATGTAGAAGATCCCTCACACCCCAAAAGAGAGTGCAACTGAAGGAACTTGGGTTTTAGTGAGGTTTGGTAAATATGGTTTGTAACTTGATCAGAAGTTTGACAATAAGTTACCAAGTTGATGATGTATTCATAATCAAACCTATTTGTATAAGTGCATCTGGATCTCGAATGTGCGTTCATTTCACTGATGATGACTGAATTTTGACAAGATCGATCTGGTACTCATGTTTTCATAGTAAATGATCGTAAGGGAGGCCACTTAAAAGTGAATCCCACCTCTATCGAAATCCCCTGTAACCAACAATTTTGTGTGGTAGTGTGAAATAATTCCCCCATATTCTGCCTCTGTAAGCATATATCAACAATCACATTCTCTGTTTTTCTCAGCCCAACTGACGGACCCACACCAATAGAAAAATAGTAGCCTACGGTAGTAATTTTGATGATCAAAATCACCAGCCAATCAAAATCAGTAAAACAAACAAGATAATTTTTCATCCTCCGAAGTAGTGAATGTCATCAGTGTGGTGCTTACATAGTAAGGATCCAATTCTCTTATTTCAATTCACTTATGAGGTTACTTACACAACTCTAACATGATCCTCAACACCATAATTAAAATCCCTCCAATTGTAGGTTAATAGATCAAACCCCCCCACTTGATGATAAAGGGTACCATCAACTATGAGTCAAGAAATCAACAAGAACTTAACCCTGAAAAGGAAAGGAGTAGGATAAGGCTTACATAATCATGTGAAATTGGATAGAAAGTCAAGGGCATACTAGGTTGCGAATTTATATTCCCAAGTCAGATTTGTGGAAATCTATACCTAAGACATATGAGCAAACCAAAGTCGTTCATGGGAACTTATTGGCTATAACTATTCACATCATCGAGGAAGATATGGCACATAATCACAAGTTATCAACATACAAATAAGAATGAACACGAGTTCATCTGTCGTAGATGTAAACGTTAGGGTTAGAGTGGCAACAAGTGAACCTTGATGGAATAGAAAGGGGTCCATCTTGGCATACCCAACTGAGGGATTTTTTAGGCCATAGAAGACTTCTTACTTGCAATGAGGAGGAATAATCCACATAACCTGGGGTTGTTCCATAGATCTCTTCCTCTAGGTCCCCAATGAAGAATGAACTCGGTGATGTCCATCTTTCGTGGACTTCCCCATCTACCATGTCCAATGAAGAAGGTCATCCGAATGGAAAATCATATTCACAATGGGAAGAAAATGTTTCCTAAATATGAACCCCATCTTCCTGGGAAAACCTTAGCTAGAAAGCCATACTTTAAAATTTTCGATGTCTCCATCGGCACCATAATTTTTTAGGTAAACCCACTTACACCGAATGATTTTTATTCTTTTCAAAAGAGGGGTTAGATCCCAAGTATCATTCTTCATGAGTGAGGAATACTCCTCATCCATGGTATAATATCACTCAACAATTCCAGAAGCCTCCTAGAAAGACTGAGGGTCAGAATCGGAGGTGAAGAAGGAGTGGGATCTAGTGAACTTTGAAATAGTTCCATCTCTCATCTAATGTATCCCCTATCACATCTTCCTCATTCTACAAAGTCTAACCTATCCAAACGAGGACCAAGAGTATGGTTAGGGATTTGAATATGTAGATTCTTCACTCGCTGCGAGAGAAACGAAAAAGTCCTCATCATCACTACTTTCATAATTATAAAACTCCAAATCCTTAGGGTGTTTGGAGTAGGAGGGATCATTAAGATCAAGTGGAGGGAAGGAAAATTCTCAAACAACATCAGTATCTGAAGAGTCGGAATTGGAATCAGAGAGCATAAGGACCTCAACATGTGGAGAAATAGAATTTGAATATGACTCATGAAAATTCACACTTCTCTCAATATAAATTTGATGAGTAGTAGGGTTCAATAATCTAGAATGCTTCACACCATTAGGATACTCTAGAAAATACAAGGTATGGACTGTGGTTCCAAGTCATTGTAATTATTTTTGGGAATCTAGGCCATAGAATTGAATTCAAATATGCAAAATTGCTTGACATCGGCTTTACGTCCAAACTAGAATTAAAAGGGTATCATCCCTCTTAATACCTTGTGTGGAACACCGTTTTGAATGTAACAAGTGTAATTCATGGCTTCAGCCCAATATTGTTCTTTCTTTCCTCCACTCCATTTTGCAAAGGGGTGTAAGAAACTGTATGCTACAAAGAAATCCCTATGGAGGTATAGAAATATTCAAACCTATTTCTCACATACTCACCTCAATTTTTTGTTCAAAGAACCTGTATAGAAATTTCAAATTGTTTCTCAACAAGAGCCTTGAAGTCTTGAAAGTGCTCGCAGACTTCAAATTTATGTTTGACAAAATACACCCAGGTGTAACACAAAAATTCATCAATTAAGGTAAGTATATATAGAGATATAGTAAACAACGTAAATGGGAAAGGGCAAGAAATGTTATTATGAACAAGATCCAAAAGACGAGTAGCTCTCTAGGATTTTCCTTTGCCAAAAAATTCTTCGGGATGATTCCCGAGGGCACAAATCTCATAAAGACCCTTAGAAAATTTGACACAAGGTAACCCATTGACCATTTCATTTTGGCTCAACTATTCAAGATAATGATAGTTAAGATAGCCAAAAATCTCATGTCATATCTTATTGACCTCATCTGCATGAGTAACCAAGGAAGTGGGCATCGAATCAGAAGTACAGTGGGAGAAGGTATACAATCATAAATGGTGATATTCCTTTCCCTTGACCATTGTATTGTCATAGTGAAACTCACGAATAATCACTAAGTTAGGATCAATTTCCACTCGGATTCCTTCACCAAGGTGAGTGAGGTAAACTGATAGGATATTAGTAGAGAGATTAAGAACGCTCAACACTTTGTTAAATGTTCCAACATCGATCTATGTTGGGCATTATGTTTATGGTTATCATTGATGTCACATGTCATTGATGGAAAAGGGATTTTAGGTGTCTCCGTGATGTTTCATTCATTTTTGAGCTTGAAGGTTGATAGGTAGTGTACAATGTTGTAGTCATGTCATGGTGTCTTGGTGCATGGTCAAGCAAGATAGGTGTTTTAGGTGAGCTCTAAATTTGGTCAAAGGATGGTATGAGATCAACATGTTAGGAAATATAATTTATTAGTGCTCCATTTGTAAGTAAGTTGTCTAGTTGTTGACCGAACTCACGTAAATAGGATTATAGAGAGATTCAAGAAGTTGGTTCAAACAATATAATCCTTAAATATATGAGGTACATTTCCTTTATATATGTAACCGGTCCTCGATGAATAATATGAGAAGTATGAATCAGTTTTACTGTGTCATTCTATTGTTGTTCTATTATTTGGTATCAGAGCGATCATATTCAAATGTGAGATGGAAGAATTGAGTTTTTGAACGTTAGAAAAGGGGAAACGTTACCATTATTTAGTTCCCCAATCGATGTTATTATTTTTGTGAGAAGTCTTTTAGTTTGTTGTCAGGAATTATGCGTGCAGTGAATTGTGCAGTGAATTATGCAGGAATCTTAAATATTTCTATAACTATTCATTATCATTTGTGATTTGCATCAACAGATTTGGGTCGGCCGCTTCAAATGATGTGAGCTAAGTCGAATCTAGAGAATCTTCACGACTCCACAACTTGCATATTACCGCAAACTATATTTCATTTGGCAATTTATCCAAGAATTTGGTGTCCTATATTTGTTTCTCACTGTGACATTGGTCGTTCAAATTTCAATAGCACATTTATGATATGTGCATGCACCATTGGTTGCACCATTTCCAGGGATATGCATTCTCATCTCTCGATATAATATTTCACATCAAATAATTGGATCCTCAACATTGGCAGAATTTTACACTTGTTATCAGGTTATTCCCGGATTCTTGTTTTAGGAGAAGAATTCACCATCAGCCCCAAATTTGCAGTCAAACTTCCACGACAACGTACCTCTCCTACAGTTCACAGTGGCACTAAAAAACGACAGACTCCTCTGGGTGGCAAATCTGGTTGGTTGATATCCATACTCTGTCGATCCAATTTCTCCTCTCCTCAACGGCGATATAAGACTACATGACAAATGCATGAGACTCTTGGCTCATACTTTACATGGCCACTCAAGTTGTCATGAACAACGGTATTTGTTTAGTAGTCGGTCCAAAGTTGAGTCATACTCTCTTTTGAATAGCTTATGTTTTAAAAATCTAACGTGTCAAATTAGTCTTTTAATAGTTTTGTAGAGTTTTTTCACAGGTATGGTTTTGTTTCTTAAGTTTTTTAAATTTTGGTCTTTATAATTAGAGAAGTTTATATAGTTAAAATAGTCTTCATTAAATTCATTGAGTCCATATCCATAAATTTCAAAACCAAGCTTTCATTAGATTTTCTTAAAATAAAGAGTCTTGATTTATTAAGAGTCGTGTCCTTAATAGGGTCCTCTAAAAATTTAATAAAAGGTATTTTTTGTCAATAGTTATTGTTTTCGTAGAGTAATTTTTTATGTCAAAATTGTGTCCTCTAAAATTGAAAAGAGTCACAAAATTGTCATAAAAGAGTTAAGTAGGTGATTTTAGGGTTATTATTATTTTCCTCTTATTAGATTCAAAATTCATTATCAAGTCGTTAATAAAGTGTGTCAAGAGTACCAAATTTAAATATATCTCTTGTACAGATGTATTTTCGGGTGAACCTGACATCTAATAAATATGTTAAAATTATGGGAGAAATTTATCTTCTCAAAATCGACATGTAAAGTTTGAACGTCCAAGTCAAATTCAGCTAAGCTAAGCAACAACAACTAGAGGACGGAGGCAACAGAGGAAGGATGTCATTCAACGACCTCTTATCAGTCGCCAACGATGGGGCCGCTTTAGTTGTGGTGACATCTATGTAGTGTGTGCTTATCAATTTTACAGTGTGTTTCTTTGCAATGTTCTTGTTGCATTATGTGTAGTGTATACTGGAAAATGGTCTTATAAGATGGTAGAGAACTGCAATGATCCTCTGATTGCGGCGATCTTCTGACTGCCATAATTTGTTGGAAAATGATCGGTAAATGAATACGTTCATTAGCAATAGTGATCATGTGCAACAAGATCCGACCGGTAGGATGCAACATGATATAATTTTCCTTTTCTATCTTCTTATTTGGAATTTCACATTGTGGGGGGGAATAATAACTAATGTTCCATTCCCATTCTGCGCCAAAATGGCTAAAGTCAAGGGCAACTTCCAGTGGAATTGGCAGTTTCCTATGTTGTTCAAGATCGAGTGGTAGTGATCAACAACAATGGCTGCAACTAAGAACATTGAGATTCTTAGAGGTGGAAATGTGAAATCTTTCCAGTATGTGTTCTATTGTCCAGTTTGGTGAGTTGTGTTTCCTATGTTATTCCCTATAGTGTGAAATTGATGAGGACTAAAAATAGTACTTGGCACATCATGATGTGGTTTGTGGTAAACCACTTGAAAACCACCAATATCAGTTTTTGGTCAACCGGTGTAAAACCATCTGTCCGGTTTGTGATTGTCCTGTGAAAATCACCTAATCATGAAAGTAGGTGCAAGTACAAAGATATGTTTTCCCCATGTTCGCACTAAGGGGGGGAATGTTAGGAATATAATTTATTAGTGCTCCATTTGTAAGTAAGTTGTTTGGTTGTTGACCAAACTCACGTAAATAGGATTATAGAGAGATTCAAGAAGTTGGTTCAAACAATTTAATCCTTAAATATAGGAGGTACATTTCCTCTATATATGTAACCGGTCCTGGATGAATAATATGAGAAGTACAAATCAGATTTGATGTGTCATTCTATTTTTGTTGTATTACAACCATGGTTAGTATAATGATTGAAAGGTGTTAATGAGTCTGTAAGTTGAATACAAGGTCAATTCTCTTGTGTCATGTGGTGCTTCAAATCATTCTAGGTATTGTTCTTGACCTAGTCATAGTAAGATGAGATAGTGGCATGAGATATGGAGCAGGGAAATCCTATTTTAAACATGGTTGGTGTGTCAGGACACTACATATGAATTATAGAAGGCATCACAAGTCAGTATTTAGAGGTGTGATGTTGTTTCAAGGTCCATTGAAGAAAGTTTCTTGAGAACAAGGCTAGTATGCATGGGTAGATGAGATTTCTTAGAGTGTTTTAAAGGTGTGCAGACTTTTATAAGCATTATAGATCATGAATAAGGTTTTCCTAGTGTCGTGGAAAATATTTTAGGTTGGTCTGATGAAGATTTTTGATGTTATAATGTTTTTGGCTCTACCAAGTTCCTAGAATTCTCATTTCCAACTCGATGGTGAATTTATTTTGCTCACCCACACATGTGAGATGTGCATGGGAGACTGTGCCTTTAAGGGATGTTATTTCATGGAGTATAGATCATTTTTTAAAAATAATGAATTGGTTTGTGTTAGGAATGCATTTATTTAGTGCTCATGTGGTTATTATAATATTATTAGTGAAGTTGTTTATGGGGTTATATCAACCCACATAGATAGGTTGTAGGAGAAATTTATGGGATGAATAGTTAGAGCTACCTCCTTATTTATATGAGAAGCTTAAGCTATAAATATGTAACCATATCATTGAACGAATTCAATAGAGGAGAAATCATTTTTGTGCATAAATCTTCTCTTACCAAATGATTTAGTATTAGAACGAAGTTTTGCTAGATGGAAGTTTAAAATAGTTGTGGAGGGGAAGTGCTTCATTTATTTCTCTTGTACATGTAAGTCATTTGGTTTTACCACAACTGAACCATACCAGGAAGACTTCTTCACACACACACACACACACACACACACACATAGATATATATATATATATATCCAACTTCACAAATCTTCACACACACACACACACAGAGATAGATATATATCCAACTTCACAAATCTTCATTGGATTTGACATATTTGCATCTTATTGAGCTTGTAGATAGCAAATTAGACTGCTACGTTTTTAATCGTTGTCAGCATCTTGAGTTTTGAACTCATTTAGAGGAGGATTGGCCAAATATAGACTCACTGTTATCTTGGTTGCAACAACATTCTCCTACTCGCATTTTCATTGGTTGCAGCAGAGTTCTTGATAGTCTACCAAAAATCCTAATCGCTGGCAGATTACTTCAACGAATTCATAGATCTTCTCTCCGCCTTTGCTCGTCAAACATGCATGGAGGATTTTAGATCTATTCTGATCGTGTGCACCATCCCTACATGTCTATGTAGATCTATTCTGATCGTGTGCTTTTTTCCATAAAAGATCTGAACTTTCTATGTATTGGTATAGAGATTTAGATAGGCCTCGCAACCTCGAGCCTCCATAGCAAGATATTAGCCACTGAGAAAGAACCAGTTGGATAACATTCTCAAGCTCACCCTCCCTCGAACAGTCTCAAAAGTGTCAAAACCACCGGGATCAACATTGCTGTCTCATCCCACTATTCATTTAAATCCTTCTTCTTATAAAAAGGTGCGATGTACCACAAAAAAAAATAGTAATGGTGTCAAGCGGGATGCTATTTAGTAGGAAATGTTAATTTTTGTGGTCGTATATTAAAAAAGAGTCTTTCTTACATGTGGCGTCACTTTATGTGGGTCGCATTCTAAGGCTATAATTGTTTAGTAAAGTTATCTCTTTTGTTATAGTATTAATAAGTCTTGTTTATATTTGGTTTATGGCACATATTAGTCTATGTTGAGTATTAAATAAAAGTAAATAGTTATGTGTATGTGTCACGTTGTAAAGAATAATCAAAAAAGTGAAGTGGACGTGGGTGTATTTGCTTTTGTATATTGTGAATTATCAAGGTTGATATTTTCATTTGTTTTGAGTCATTTAAATTATTGAGCATTGTGTTTATAGTCTAATTTTTTTTTTCAGCAAACATTGTTTGTTGTTGAGAGTCAAAAGAGTCGAAAATTGAATCATTGTCAAAGTCCGTAAAATAAAAAAAATTGCCTCATATTTTCAATAATTAGACATATTTTCGCTTGTACGTAACGTCTATCTTGGGGAGATGAATTGTGCACGAGAAACATGATCATACTATGTTGAGTTAGTAGCATCGCACTAGAGGACGAAGGCTTTAGAGGTTGGAGGTCAATCAATGCCTCTCGTCAGTCGCCAATGATGGGGTTGGCATGAAGATTTGTTGACATGCTTTGTTTCAATTGTGTGTTTGCTTCTAATTGTGTGTAGTGTGTTCTAGTTTTGCAGTGTTCTTATTTGTAATAAGTGGAAATTTCACATTGAAGGGGGAACATGATCCAATGTTCCATTTCTAGTTTTCAGTTTGTGTTTATGAGCAGCAGATTTCCAGAGATTTTCATATGTTATTCTCTACGTGAAATGTGATGAGGATTGATAATAGTACTTGGCACATCATGATGTGGTTTTAGTTAAACCACTTTAAAACCTTCATTTGTGTTTTGCGGTAAACCAATTGCAAAAACACCATACACAATTTTTGGTCAACCATTTGCAAAACCATCCTTGAGGTTTGTGATCATCCTATGAAAATCACCAAATCATTAGCAGGTGGAAGTATAAGGAAGGTTTTCCCCATGTTCGCACTAAGGGGGAAATGTTAGGAATGCATTTGCTCAGTGCTCACGTGGTTACTATAATATTATTAGTGAAGTTGTTTATGGGGTTACAACAACCCACATAGATAGGTTATGGGAGAAATTTATGAGATGAATAGTTAGAGCTACCTCCGGAGAAGCTTAAGCTATAAATATGTAATCATAGCATTGAATGAATTCAACAGAGGATAATTTTTTTGCGTGAATCTGTGCTTACCGCATGAGTTTGGACGTCAGACATTTATGAACAATCATTAAAAAGCTAAAAATGTCTAAAACTCTAGTTAAACCCTAGTCCTAGAGCGATAGAATAAAGATGCATGGTATGGTCTTCAAATGGATTATTAAGGCTTTTATGATGACTCAGGGATGTAGAGGAGTCTTTAGGGATTGTGTTGGTGGTGGCTTTATGTTCCAGGTGTTTCAGCAAGATAGAGAAAACATCTTGTTTTGAGAAGATTTACAGTTTTAGGTTTGAGATAGAAGTTTCATGAAGAGAAGTGAATTGTTTCAGGATGCTTGGGAGGTGTGGATATCCATTTAAATTTTTAAACAGTTTCAGTGGATAAAATTGAAGATATGGGTTCTCTAAGTCACCCTACCGCTTTTAGCCTGTAAGGGCTAAAACCTAGTCTTGTGGCTTGAGATGAGTTTGGTTGAAATGCATGTTGGAGTAGTTGTTTTTTAGCATGGAAATTTGGTATTGACCTAATATGATGTGTTGAAGTACTTGGTTTGATCTAGAAATTAGGTTTCTTGTTTAAGACCTAATGGCCTAATCAGATCTATTAGGCTTGCTAAGAAGGTCAGTTGGATCAGATTCGCTAGTGTGTATTCTTCCATGAGACATATGTATGTTAGTGTTTGGAGGTGTTTTTCAGATCCTTGGTGATGTTTTCCAAGTGTTGGTTGTTCTTGGAACTTTCTTTAGAGATGTTAGAGCATGGTTTTCTAAATATTGGTTCTTGAGTCATTGTTGGTAGTTTGAGCATTTTCAAAGATGCATGAATTTGAGTGCCTTGTGCCATGTCCTGGAGGATGAATTAATTTTTTTTAGATAGTATACATCATGATATTTCCATTGATGTATTATTTGTTCCTAGGTGAGGTGATTTGGTGTGGTAAGTTGATTGTTCTTGGTGACCTATTTATAGGCATGATCAACATGCTTAAGCGAGGTAGGAGAGACAGATGTCTTGGTGTGTTGTGGCCTGCTTGTGGTGTCTTATCAACTTGGAGAGTGATTTTGGGTCATTTTTATTCCATTTAGGTTCTTAATAAGTCTTGACAATTGATTTTTATGTGAAAATTTGTTCACTCTTGAAGACTGTTTTTAGGTGCTTGAAACCTTCTTGAGATAGCTTGTATCTTGGTGTGCTTCATGGTGATGATAGATGTTGCAGTGACTAATTAGATTGTTGGTGATGTTGCGAGGATGTTATTTAATTTTTTAGGGATTTTGGTTCCTTGGTGAATTTGTTTGATTCCCTTTTCATTCATGATGCATTCGTTGGTGAAGAAGACCAAGTATTTTAGGCCTAGTTGAGATATATTGTGTTAGTTAATGTTTCTAAGAGTTATGCCGACATATATGGTAATTTGAAGTGATTTATATGATGCATTAGGATTTTTTTTATGTTTGGAATGACCAAAATTAAGGGTCTTATCTAACTTGTGGTCTCTTATGGGGTATGTCAAGTATAAAAGGGAAGTGTATTTGCTCATTTGAGTGTGTTGAGATGATGGGGATGTGAGCGAGCTAGAGGAGGTGAAAAAAGAGTATAGAGGGGCCAAGGGTAGAGCTGAGAAGAGTAATGAAGATTTGATAAGAGTTGATAAGAAGTATTGTAAGGTCATATGAAATAATCAACAAATGAAGTACCATATTTGAGAAAAGAATAAGAGAGGATTGTTTGAGAAGGTTTGATGTGCATGGAGCTGAATTTGTGATCACAATATGTTGTAGGAGAATAAATACTTAAGTGATATTCATCTTTAGGTGGCTAGGTGGGTGCTTAGTCATCTTAGGGGGTGGTATCATGCTTGTATAATGGGTTGTATACTAAATAGGGGTGGGTGATCCTTATGAAGTGGGTGCTTCACTAAACAAATCTTGTGTGATGTGTAATATTCATGTAAGTATTTTGAATTGAGTAATATATTCAAAAAAATTAGTTGGTTTTATTCCCTTTGATGGTTTCCCACTTCATATTTTATGTCTATTTGTTCTCTCTTTTATTTTATACACTTGTGAATAGATGGTACACAACTAATAAGCTCATATTGAATGTAAATGTTGTATGGTTGAGTGGATGATGTTATACGATATGGAAGATAAATGAAAATTTTGTGTAAGACTGATTCACCCCCTCTCAGTCTCTATGCTTCTAAAAATTGGTATCATAGCAAGGTCCTTTTAAAGCTAGTTTAATCACTTGAAGGAGATCCTAAAATCACAATGGGAAAATCATCTAGAGTTGAGACTGCATTTATGACTTTGAGAAAGAGGTATGAAATTATAGAGTGCTTGATCTATGGATTACAAGAGTAGATCAGTTACATGGAGTTTGAGAATGGTCAATCCATCAAAGAGGTGGAATATCAAATTAGGAAAGTGACTGAAACCCTAATAAATAAGGAAGAAGACTGCAATAGGTATGAAGATGAGTTAAAATCCCTAAAATCAGAGTTACAGTAGGCATATAACAAGAAACAAGATGATGTTTCTAGCAAGTAGGTTGTCGGTTCAAGCTACAAAGAAGATCAAATGAAGAATAACATAAAGGAAGGTCCGTTATACAACATACGCATCAGGCATGAGAAGTCTTTCAATGGTTGTTTATGCTTGTAAGATTTTTTTCACAAGGAAAATGAGTGTGAATAAAGACTCTCAAGACATGAAAATTGATGGATTGATGAAAGATCCTTCAATGGCTACTATGATTCCCTGTTGTGATTTTGGTCATAAGGTTATGGATTGTAGTTGGCATCTCACTCTACCAGTGCAAAGTAAGAAATGTGTGTGACATAAGCCATAGACTAGTCATATTTGCAAGATTGTTTATTATTAGTTCTTCAAACAAAGCAAAAGGTATGATGCACCTGAAA
>CM034148.1:240171916-240202624 GCA_019776745.2 Taxus chinensis
AGGCCGCAATTGACTCTTGTGTCATGTGGTGCTTCAAATCATTCTAGGTATTTGCTTGACCCTAGTCATAGTAGATGAGATAGTGCATGAGGTTATGGAGAAGCGGAAAATCTATTGTAAAACATGGTTGGGGTTGTGTCATGACACTACAAATGAATTCGAGAAGGCATCACAAGTGTAGATTAGAGGTTTGATGTTGGTGATTGTGCAATTAATCCGTGAGTGTTTCAAGGTCCCATTGAAGAAAAGTTTCTTGAAGAACAAGGCTATTATGCATGCATGGGGTAGATGAGATTTCTGAGTGTTTTAAAGGTTGTGCAAACTTTATAAGCATTATCGATCATGATAAGGTTTTTTGGTTTTCCTAGTGCCATGGAAAATATTTGGTTGGTCTGATGAAGATTTTGCATGTTATAATGTTTGTTGGCTCTATCTACCAACTTACTAGAATCTCTTCCACTCGATGGTGAATTTATTTTCTCACCCACACATGATGGCAGATGTGCATGGGAGACTGTGCCTTTAAGGGATGTTATTTCATGGAGTATAGATCATTTTTAAAAATAATGAATCGGTTTGTGTTAGGAATGCATTTATTAGTGCTCATGTGGTTATTATATATTATTAGTGAAGTTTATGGGGTTATATCAACCCACATAGATAGGTTGTAGGAGAAATTTATGGGATGAATACTTAGAGCTACCTCCTTATTTATATGAGAAGCTTAAGCTATAAATATGTAACCATATCATTGAACGAATTCAATAGAGGAGAAATCATTTTTGTGCATAAATCTTCTCTTACCAAATGATTTAGTATTAGAACGAAGTTTTGCTAGATGGAAGTTTAAATAGTTGTGGAGGGGAAGTGCTTCATTTATTTCTCTTGTACATGTAAGTCATTTGGTTTTACCACAACATGAACCATACCAGGAAGACTTCTTCACACCACACACACACACACACACACACACATAGATATATATATATATATATCCAACTTCACAAATCTTCACACACACACACACACACAGATAGATATATATATATATATCCAACTTCACAAATCTTCATTGGATTTGACATATTTGCATCTTATTGAGCTTGTAGATAGCAAATTAGACTGCTACGTTTTTAATCGTTGTCAGCATCTTGAGTTTTGAACTCATGTAGAGGAGGATTGGCCAAATATAGACTCACTGTTATCTTGGTTGCAGCAACATTCTCCTACTCGCATTTTCATTGGTTGCAGCAGGGTTCTTGATAGTCTACCAAAAATCCTAATCGCTGGCAGATACTTCAACGAATTCATAGATCTTCTCTCCGCCTTTGCTCGTCAAACATGCATGGAGGATTTTAGATCTATTCTGATCGTGTGCACCATCCCTACATGTCTATGTAGATCTATTCTGAGTCGTGTGCTTTTTTCCATAAAAGATCTGAACTTTCTATGTATTGGTAAGGAGATTTAGATAGGCCTCACAACCTCGAGCCTCCATAGCAAGATATTAGCCACTGAGAAAGAACCAGTTGGATAAAGTTGTTTATGTTGACAATCAAGCTCACCCTCCCTCGAACGGTCTCAAAAGTGTCAAAACCACAGGGTTCAGCATTGCTCTCTGATCCCACTATTCATTTAAATCCTCGTTCTTATAAAACGGTGCGATGTACCACAAAAAAAGAAAATAGTAATGGTGTCAAGTGGGATGCTATTTAGTAGGAAATGTTAATTTTTTGTGGTCGTATATTAAAAAAAGAGTCTTTCTTACATGTGGCGTGAGTTTATGTGGGTCGCATTCTAAGGCTATAAATTGTTTAGTAATCTCTTTTGTTATAGTATTAATAAGTCTTGTTTATATTTGGTTTATGGCACATATTAGTCTATGTGAGTATTAAATAAAAGTAAATAGTTATGTGTATGTGTCACGTTGTAAAGAATAATCAAAAAGTGAAGTGGACGTGGGTGTATTTGCTTTTGTATATTGTGAATTATCAAGGTTGATATTTTCATTTGTTTTGAGTCATTTTAAATTATTGAGCATTGTGTTTTATAGTCTAATTTTTTTTTTCAGCAAACATTGTTGTTGTTGAGAGTCAAAAGAGTCGAAAATTGAATCATTGTCAAAGTCCGTAAATAAAAAAAATTGCCTCATATTTTCAATAATTAGACATATTTTCGCTTGTACGTAACGTCTATCTTGGGGAGATGAATTGTGCACGAGAAACATGATCATACTATGTTGAGTTAGTAGCATCGCACTAGAGGACGAAGGCTTTAGAGGTTGGAGGTCAATCAATGCCTCTCGTCAGTCGCCAATGATGGGGTTGCATGAAGATTTGTTGACATGCTTTGTTTCAATTGTGTGTTTGCTTCTAATTGTGTGTAGTGTGTTCTAGTTTTGCAGTGTTCTTATTTGTAATAAGTGGAAATTTCACATTGAAGGGGGAACATGATCCAATGTTCCATTTCTAGTTTTCAGTTTGTGTTTATGAGCAGCAGATTTCCAGAGATTTTCATATGTTATTCTCTACGGTGAAATGTGATGAGGATTGATAATAGTACTTGGCACATCATGATGTGGTTTTAGTTAAACCACTTGAAAACCTTCATTTGTGTTTTATGGTAAACCAATTGCAAAAAACACCATACACAATTTTTGGTCAACCATTTGCAAAACCATCCTTGAGGTTTGTGATCATCCTATGAAAATCACCAAATCATTAGCAGGTGGAAGTATAAGGAAGGTTTTCCCCATGTTCGCACTAAGGGGGAAATGTTAGGAATGCATTTGCTCAGTGCTCACGTGGTTACTATAATATTATTAGTGAAGTTGTTTATGGGGTTACAACAACCCACATAGATAGGTTATGGGAGAAATTTATGAGATGAATAGTTAGAGCTACCTCCGGAGAAGCTTAAGCTATAAATATGTAATCATAGCATTGAATGAATTCACAGAGGATAATTTTTTTGCGTGAATCTGTGCTTACCGCATGAGTTTGGACGTCAGACATTTATGAACAATCATTAAAAAGCTAAAGATGTCTAAAACTCTAGTTAAACCCTAGTCCTAGAGCGATAGAATAAAGATGCATGGTATGGTCTTCAAATGGATTATAAGGCTTTTATGATGACTCAGGGATGTAGAGGAGTCTTTAGGGATTGTGTTGGTGGTGGCTTTATGTTCCAGGTGTTTCAGCAAGATAAGAGAACACATCTTGTTTTGAGAAGATTTACAGTTTTAGGTTTGAGATAGAAGTTTCATGGAGAAAATTGAATTGTTACAGATACCTTGGGAGGTGTAATAGATGACCATGAAAATTCATGAGCATGTAAATTGGATAAAATTGGAGTTACATGTCTCTAAAGGTCCCCTACCGCTTTTGGCCTTAAGGGATAAAATATAGTCATGGAGGTATGTGGCAAGTCTAATGTTTCACATGTTGGAGCAGTATGATATGATATTGGATAGATTATTTTCATCTCATATGATGTTTTTGAGCTCCTGTAATGGTTTGGAGAGGTGTTTTCTTGATTAAGTCCTAATGGCCTAATTGGTCTTATTAGGATTTTTAAGATAGATAGTTAAATTAGGTGTGCTAGTGTGTATTCTTTCATGTGACATATGATTATGAATACTTGGAGAGGTGTATCAGGTTTTCCTTGATATGTTCCAAGTGATGTTTGATCTTGGAAGTGATTTTGATGATGTTTGAAGCATGATTCCTCAAGACTGGTTCTTGAGTCCTAATTGGTAGTTTTGTCTTGTCTAAAAGATGCATGATTTTGAATGTCTTAAGCCTTGATTTGGAGGTTAAAATGAATTTTTAAAATAAAATACATTATGGTATTTCTATTGATTTATTTTTTGAGTCTTGGTGAGGTGATTTGATGTTCCAAGTTGCTTATTCTTGGTGACCTATTTATGGGCATGATCAACATGCTTAATCGAGGTATGAGAAATGAATGTCTTGCAGTGTTGTGGCATGTTTTGTGGTGTTTCATGTACCTAGAGAGTGATTTTTTGGTTTCATAATGAATCCATTCATGTGGCCAAGTCATCTTGATAGGTGATTTTTTGATATGTGAAAAGTTGTTTCACTCTTGTGGACTGTTTTTCTAGGTGCTTAAAGATCTAGTTGAAGGTAGCTTGCAAGTTGGCATGTGCTTCATGGTGTTGATAGTTAGTTTGTAGTGACTACTTTTATCCTTGAAGATGATGTTTGAAAAGATGTTATTTTGATTTGTGTCCTAGGGATTTTTGGAGCTTTGGTGAATTTTGTTTCTGATGTGCCTTTTTCAGATCATAGATTCAATTTTGTTAGAGGTGTAGGCTTATGTATTTTTAGGCCTAATTGAGATTTATTGTGCTAGTTTGATGTTTGTCTAAGAGTTTATTTCCGACCTACTATCAGTAATCTTGGAGTGATTTATATGATTGTATGTAGGATTTATGTTTTCATGTTATGGAATGACCAACCTTAATGGTCTTGGATGACCTATGGTTGTTGTTATGTTGAATCATGTATATAATTTCATTGGAATATCTCATTATGATTATTTTATTGTATAGGGATATGAGAGAAATAAAGGATGAATTTGAAGAGGTGTAAGGGGTCAAGGGAATATTTGAGAAGATATATTAATGGATGAGAAAGATATAAGAGAAAGTTTGCAAGGTCATTATACCTAACCAGAAAATGAAAGGACTAGATTTGAGAAAAGTAATAGAGAGAGGATTGTTTTGAGAGGGTTTTGATGTGGTGTGGAATTGAATTTGAGATCACAATATTTTGTAGGAGGAAAAAATACATTAAGTGATATTCATCTTACAGGTGGCCTAGGGTAGGTTCTCATTCCATCTTAGGCTGGTGGGTACCCTCCTTATATAAGTGGGGTTTACTATACTAAAATAGGGATGGGTTGCTCCTTGTGAAGTGGGGTGCTTCACTAAAATAAATATTGTGTGATGTGTAATATTTCATGTAAAGTATTTTTTAATTGAGTAATATATTCAAAAAAATTTAGTTGGTTTTATTTCCCTTTGATGGTTTTCCCACTTCATATTTTATGTCTATTTTGTTCTCTCTTTTTATTTTATACACTTGTGAATAGATTGGTAACATAACTAATAAGCTTCATATTGAATGTAAATGTTTGTTATGGTTGTTTTGGATGATGTTATAAGATATGGAAGATAAATGAAAAATTTTGTGTAAGAGTGATTCACCCCCTCTCAGTCTGTATGCTTTCTAAAAAATTGGTATCAGAGCAAGGTCCCTTTTTAAAGCTAGTTTTAAATCACTTGAAGGAGATCCTAAAATCACAATGGGAAAATCATCTAGAGTTGAGACTTCATTGATGACTTTGAGAAAGCGGTATGAAATTGTAGAGTGTTTGATCCATGGATTACAAGAGTAGATCAATTACATGGAGTTTGAGAATGGTCAATCCATCAAAGAGGTGGAATATCAAATTAGGAAAGTGACTGAAACCCTAATAGATAAGGAAGAAGACTGCAACACGTATGAAGATGAGTTAAAATCCTTAAAATCAAATTTATAGTAGGCATATAACAGGAAAGAAGATGATGTTTCTAGCAAGTAGGTTGTCAGTTCAAGTTACAAAGAAGATCAAATGAAGAATAACATAAAAGGAAGGCCCGTTAGACAACATAACGCATCAAGGCATGATAAATCTTTCAATGGTTATTGTTATGCTTGTAATGATTTTTTTCACAAGGAAAAGGAGTGTGAAATAAGACTCTCAAGAAATGAAAATTGATGGATTTATGAAAGATCCTTCAATGGCTATTGTTATTCATGTTGTGATTTTGGTTATAAGGTTATGGATTGTAGTTGGAATCTTAACTCGTACCAGTCAAAAGGTAAGAAGAATGTTGTGTGATATAAATGACATAGACTAGGTCATATTACAAGATTTTTTTATTATGATTCTTCCAAAAAAAGCAAAAAGTATGATGCACCTGAAAAGGGTAATAATTTTCAAGACAAGATGTTTATCAAGAGGTATGCTAAAGAGGAACCAAGATCGGGAAAATAAATAAATAAGTTTGATCCTATAGACACAGTTAAAGTAATAAAAAAATGACCTTGCAAATGAAGCAAACAAAAATCCTAAAATAGTCAAGACACTTAAGGGATCTTATCATGAAGATCAAGATAAGAAGGATGATTCAAAGGAAGTGGTGTAAAGTATGAAAAATGAACCTATAAATTTTGTTAAAGAAGGATCAATTTCAAACCAGCTGCTAAATTTTGTTGACAAGGTTAAGAAGGATGAAATCAGGATTGTCAAGCCCAAGTCTAGTACACGCAAAGATGGATTATTATCCCTAATTCAAAAAAAGTTAGAGCATGAGGAGTATCATGAGTGTTTGATAGGTCTTCGATCCTTAAGAAAGAATGAGGATGTTATCATGTTTGAAAAGCCACCCAAGAAGAATGAGAGAACATCAAAGGATAATTTCAAGAAAGATAAAAATAAGGTGGATTATTTAGGATCATTTGATTATTACACACTATTATAGGTCTCTAAGAAGGATGACATGTTTTAACTAGGCCTTTTGAAGAAATTCTGCTATTAAAGGAGGAATGAGTGTGTTTTGTGTGACTTATGAAGGAACAAGGTCTGTATTATGTGTTTGAAGTTATGTTGGTTCAGTATTGATAAAATATGTTTGAGTCTTGTTTATCCAAGCTATGAAAAGGTGTGTGTATACAGTCTAAAGGTCTATGAAGTTGTTTTATCATAAGTATATTACTAGGTCTACATATATGATTTTTCAAAAGAGTTGCAAGAAAAATATGGGTAGGATCTTGGTTTGTAATACTGATGCAACTGTAAAGTAATTATTATTCCAAGGGGAGTAAAGTCCCATGTTGATCAGTTGTGACATCGTCTATGAGAGCTTGTAAGGTGTAAATGGTTGTTGAGGTACGAGTAGTCATTTGAAGATCTATGTTCTACATTGTTCTATATAATTCATTGTGTATTCTGTGTGGCATAAGTTATGTCTTTGAGGAAGAAGGTTGTTTCATATTAGTATGTGTCCTTGTTGTCATTTGAGGTGTCAAAGTTGTAATGGTATTTGAACCCATCCTATGAAAATATTAGTATGGTTCTCTGGTAGTTTAGATAGATATCTTATTGTCATGATGTTATCATTCCAGTTGATGAGAAGTGTCTTAAGGTTGAATATAAGGTTTTTATTGGTCTACTTTAGTTAAGTATGATTAAAAATAGTGTCATCATGGTATTGTGGTATCTATACAAAGTTTCATGAAGTAAGACTCATAACTATTTTAGGTAGAAGTGAAGATGAGGTATGGACTCAAGGGGAGCCTATTTAGTGTTTGACAATGAAATCTAATTATATGAAAAAGGTTTGTAAGTGCATTATCACAGGGGAAGTAGAGTGTTTTCATATATAGTTAATATCAGTTGATCAAAAGAGTTTCAAGACAATTTGATAATCATGAGTGAGTCAAGGAAGTCTTAGGATGGATTGAAGGTATGCATCAGGGCTACATCTTGAAAATAGTGCTCAAAGTTTAGAGATCTAGGTTTTATGCTTTGGAACATTATAGTGGAAAATGATTCTTGCACAATACAAGTAATCTGAAGAGTTTCATAAAGGTAGAGAAACAATTTGACAATAAACATACACAGAGTTGTAGAAAAGAGAATGATTAGATGCCAGGTATATTTGGTTGAGTTTGAAAAGGTTGTAAATCAGGTATGGAGGCTTAAAGATCCTATCAGTCTTTTGAAGTTATGTTTATCATGTATGTATGATATGATCTGAGTTGCTTGAAATGGTAAAATCAAGGTTTATAGTATGAGATTTGGAGATAAAAGAGTGCATCTCAAGTTCTCCTTTAGTTCTGACTGGTTGAAGAATATCTGGTTGATTTAAGAAGTCCCACAAAGTTGTTCATCACTCTTAGAAGGCATAACATCAAGTGATATAGTTTAAGAAGAAAGGAAATAGAGTATCAAGAACCAATGATATTATGGTGTATTTGAGTGAAACAAGATTTTATGAGTCTGAGTTGAACCAATAAGTATCAAGGTAATGGAGGCTTTAGAAGATCACAACAAGGCATGTTGCTTAGTTAAATGATTGCACAAAGAAACCATCACTTCTAAGAGGAGTATTTATATGAAGATTGATATCATCAAGGATTATATCATGAGTTTCAAGGTTTGAAGCTCAAATTCGGTATCAAAGGAGGTATGAAGTAAGAAAACATAATGTTAGGAGGAGCTTATCTATAGATGAAGAAAGCAATATACTAATCAGAATGGAGACCAAATTGACATGCATCAATTCAGGAGGAGTTTGGTTACTCAAAGGTAAGGAATACAAGTTAAAATATATATTCAAAGAGAAATAAATATCAAGATAGGGGGAGTGATGTTCATGACCACCAAAAACGTGTGTACATGTCCATATGATCATTTTTCATTTTTGAAGTCAAGTTGGAGAGTGCAGTACAAGAAAGAACAAGTGAGTTATCTATATACATTGTTGTCATTTTTTTTCATGTTAAGTTGTCATGTAGAATTTGAAAGTAAATTCCAAAGGGGGAGAGTATCATCATAAACATGAAAAGGGAGTCCTCTAGGTGTTTGAGTTTGTGGTTGCCATCAATGTTTTTGAAGGTGGTTTTCATTAATGATAAAGGGGGAGATTTTTGGGCATTATGTATATGGTTTTCATTGATGTAAAAGGTCATTGATGGCAAAGGGAGTTTAGGTGTCTCTATGAGGTGTCATTCATGTTTGATATTGAAGGTTGATTGGTAGTCTCCAATCTTTTATTCATGGCATGGTGTCTTGGTGCATGGTCAAACAAGCTAGGTGTTGTAGGTGAGTTGAAAATTTGGTAAAAGAATAGTATGAGGTCAAGCATGGTTAGTATGATGAGTAAAAGGTGTTAATGAGTTTGTAAGTTGAATAAAAGGTCAGTTATCTTGTGTCATGTAGTGTTCAAGTCATTCTAGGTCTTGTTCTTGAACTAGTCCAAGAAAGATGAGATAGTGGCATGAGATATGGAGTAGGGAATTCCTATTTTAAACATGATTGGTGTGTTTTGACACTACATATGAAGTATGGAAGGCATCTTAAGTTAGTATTCAAAGGTGTGATTTTGTTTCAAGGTCCATTGAAGAAAATTTCTTGAGAATAAGGCTAGTATTAATGGGTAGATGAGATTGTTTATATTTTTCAGAGGTATGGAAGCTTGCATGAGCATTGGAGATCATGAATAAGGTTTTCCTAGTACTGTGGGAAAAACTTCAGGTTGGTATGATGAATATTTTGCATGTTATAATGTTTTTGGCTCTACCGAGTTCCTATTATGCTCATTTCTAGCTCGATGGTGAAGTTATTTTACTCACCCACACGTGTGAGATGTGCATGGGAGATTATTCCTTCCAGGGATGTTTTTTCATAGATTCTAGATCATTTTTTAAAAATAATGAACTGGTTTGGACATCAGACATTTATGAACAATCATTAACAAATTAAGGTGGTCTAAAACCCTAGTTAAACCCTACACCTAGATCGATAGGAGAAAGATGCATGGTATGGTCTCCAAATGGATTATTAAGGCTGGTATTATGACTCAAGGATGTAGAGGAATATTTAGGGATCATGTTGGTGGTGGTTTTATGTTCCAGGTGTTTCAAATCTATATAGAAAAACTCTTGTTTTGAGAAGACTTACAGTTTCAAGTCTGAAATGGAAGTTTCATAAAGAAAAGTGAATTGTTTCAGGATTCTTAGGAGGTGTGATGAATATCCATTTAAATTTTTAGACAAGTACAATGGAGAAAATTGAATATATAAGTTATCCATGTCACCCTACCACTTTTAGCCTATAAGGGCTAAAACCTAGTCTTGTGGCTTGAGATGAGTTTGGTTGAAATGCATGTTGGAGCATTTTTTTTAGCGTGGAAATTTGGTATTGACCTAGTATGATGTGTTGAAGAGATAGGTTTGATCTATAAATTAGGTTTATTTTTTAATCCCTATTGACCTAATCATACCTATTAGGCTTAACAAAAAGGTCAGTTGGATCATATGTACTAGTGTGTATTCTTCCATGTGACATATGTATGTTAGTGCTTGGAGGTGTTTTTCAAATCCGTGGTGATGTTTTCCAAGTGTTTTTTCTTGCAAGTTGCTTTGGATATGTTAGAGCATGGTTTTCTCAAGACTGGTTCTTGAGTCATTATTGGCAGTTTGACCAATTTCAGAGATGCATGAATTTGAGTTATTTGTCCCCTGTCGTGAAGTTTAAATTAAGTTGTTTTAGATAGTATACATCTGTTGGGTTTCAGAATGGAACATGGGTTAAAACCACAGTCAGGGGAAAACAAGTCCCTCCTCTTTAATGGGAAAGGTTCCCTTATTGAAAGCTGGAAAAACAAATGTACAAATCTACAACTATTAATGTTTAGATCCTGGTATCCTGGTTTGTTTTCATACTCAAAAGATTATCAATCAAAAGGAATGTAAGAATAAAGAGATGGGAGAAGGAAGAAAACAACAATTCTTTTGGGAAATATAGATGGCAGAGTACCTCCCTACTCACATTGAACCAAGAAAATATAGAAAAGGATCAATTACTTCACCACCGATGCAAATCTGCAGACACAAAGTTCTAAAGAGTACACAGACAGGAACACAAAGTTTCTTTTGTATGCAAGGACAAATGATCCATTGAATCGAGCAAAGAGATATATATATATATATATATATATATATAACAAAGGAAATGAGAAAGAAATCTTCTGTATTGAATTACTTCCAAATTTACAATGTTCCTAGAAAACCAAAATTACCTTTTCCGTGGCCAAAACCATGTTCTTATAATAATCCATGTATATCCATACTTTGTCCCCAAGAAAAGAATATCCAAAAGGAATAATGGTTGTTGCAGATCCGCTTTTGGAAAGTGACATGAAATAAATGCACTCATGAAAACTAGAGGATCAAAAAGGTGAATATATCATGTGTTTGAGCATGATTACTTTAGCAAGGGGGCATCTCATGATTTTCTTCTTTATGTGGTCCTTCCATTTCCACCTTTTAACCACTTTCATAGCCCTCAAGTGCTTACTGGTAAGTTTTCTCCCTTTTTATCGCGTATGCCTAATAAACTCTATTTTCTGATGATCAAACTTTACATCCCTTTAAACTTATCAATATGGCTCCAAAACCAATCCAAAACACATCTCATGAAGAAACGAAAAGGAATTAGAGAGAAAATAAAGAAGAATGATCCATTTTTGCATTTTGCAGAGCTCTGGTTTGTTAATGGCATTAAAAACTAGATGAGTGCATTTGGCTATCTTTCCCCCTTTTACCTTTAAAGTTGGACCCTACACATGGCAAGATCCAAGCAATGACGACCCTGGGGGAGAAATCTACATTTCCTGACATTTGGGAGAAAAAGCACGATTTCTCATTTTTCTCCACCCCTCCGTAGCTCCACCAAAGGCCGAACATGTGGCACCATCTGAGTCACTGAGGAAATGTGGTTCAAATCTACCATTTAAACTCTTTTAACAAAAAACTCAAATTCTCAAAAACCTCTGCTGGCCCGCTTTGACTTTTCAACATGAATGCATGGCACACCATGATTGGAAAAGGGGTCGTGGCTCAATTTGTAACATTTTAATCCTTTGGCGAAAAAGGCTCAAATTCTTAATTTCCTCTACAGGTCCGTTGTTCCAATTTCATTCTTCAACACGTGTCATGACCTGATTGGTTGCGGGAATGCACTTCAGTTTTATACTTTACCCACTTTTGAAAAGGGGAAAAATTCCAACTTTTCCCCCAAAAGTCCGTGCCACCACCGTTGACTTTTCAACGTAGGCCAGATGTCTCTTTCTGATTTGTTGTGGGCCTCAACTTAGAAATCATCTCTTCACATGAGCGGGGCCGCGGGCCATTTTAGAACTTTTCACCCTTTGTGGAAACAAGGCTAAGATTCCTAAAGTCCTCCATCGGTCCGCCAAAGCACATATGAACTAAAAAATGGCCACGTGTCCCTATTTCATTCTTCAACACATGGCATCACCTAATTGGTTACAGGGATGTGCTTCACTTTTTATCTGTTTTGAAAAGGGGATAAATTCCAACTTTTCCCCCATAATTCCATGCCTCTGTCGTTGACTTTTCAATGTAGGCCATGTGTCCCTTTCTCATTTGCTGTAGGCTTCAACTTAGAAATTATTCCTTCCCATGAGCGGGGTCGCGGGACATTTTAGAACTTTTCACCCTTCCGTCGTAATGCCTTAGAGAATAAAATGGATCCATCACCCTGAACTTCCACCAAAACTGCTTCAACCAATTAGGGACCCACGGGGATGCGGGGAAAATATGACATTTTTTCCAAAATCACCAAAAGTGATAAGTTCAAAAAGAAACACATACATCTACACCCAATGAGAAGTAAACACATAGCTTCATCTTTCTAAGAAATAATTTGACGAGGAAAGGAACGTAGGAAGTTACAGGAAACAAGAAAATGCCAATTTTACTCCCGATGAAGAATTTCTTTCTCTGTAAAAGGTTAAAAACGAAATATGCAAGGTCCCACGCATTCCAAATGCATAAAGGGAGAACTAAAATCATTTCCCATCCATTAAAAATAGGTAAAACGTTTTAACGGCAGCGGATTGAGGAAATTTTGATTAAAAACATTGTGGGAAATGAAAACGAGCATCTGAGGAGTTTAAAACATGAATTTCTTCTATGGTAGGGCTCCAATTTTCACAAAATTAGATTCGAAAGGGTGGGGAAAATTGAGAGGACAACAACATCATGATATTTCCATTGATGTGTTATTTTTTCCTTAGCAAGGTGATTTGGTATGGTAAGTTGTTTTTTCTTGATGACCTATTTATAGGCATGATCAACATGCTTAAGCGAGGTAGGAGAGATGGATGTCTTGGTGTGTTGTGCTCTACTTGGTTGTTGTCTTATCAACTTGGAGAGTGAGTTGGGGTAATGTTTCTTCCATTCATGTGCTTAATAATTATTGACAATTTATTTTTATATGAAAATTTGTTCACTCTTGAGGACTGTTTTAAGGTGCTTGAAGACCTTATTAAGATAGCTTGCATCTTGGTGTGCTTCATGGTGATGATAGATGTTGAAGTGATTCCTGATATTTTTTGTGATGCTGAGAGGAGGTTCTTAAAGTGTCCAAGGATTTTGGTTCCTTAGTGAAGTTTCTTGATTCCCTTTTCATTCATGATGCATTCATTGGTGAAAAGGCCTAGTATTTTAGACTTAGTTGAGATATATTGTGCTAGTTCATGTTTATAAGAGCTATGACGACCTATATGGTCATTTAAAGTGATTTATATGATGCATTAGGATGTGTTTTATGTTTTTCATGACTAAACTTAAGGGTATTATCTGACCTGTGGTATCGTATGTGGTATGCCAAGTATAAAAGTGAAGAGTATTTTCTCATTTGAGTTTATTGAGATGATGGGGATGTGAGCAAGCTAGAGGAGGTGAAAGAATAGTATAGAGGGGTCAAGGGCAGAGCTTAGAGGATGCATGAAGATTTGAGAAGAGTGGAGAAGAATGATTACATGGTCATATGACCTAATCAGCAAATGAAGGACCATATTTGAGAAAAGAAGAAGAGATGATTGTTTGGATATGGTTTTGGTGTACATGGAGCTGAATTTGTGATCACAAACTATTGTAGGATCAACAATACTTAAGTGATATTCATATTTAGGTGGCTAGGTGGGTGCTTAGTCATCTTAGGGGGTGGTATCCTCCTTGTATAGTGGGTGTTATGCGGGGTGGTATCCTCCTTTTATAGTGGGTGTTATGCTAAATAGGGCTGGCTGCTCCTTTTGAGTGGGTGTAAATCATTAAACAAATCTTATGTGATGTGTAATATTCATGCAAGTATTTTGAATTGAGTAATATATTCAAAAAAATTAGTGTATTTTCTTCCATTTTAGGGTTTCCCACTTCATATCTAGTGTCTATGTGCTTTCTTTTATTTCATACACTTGTGAATGGATGGTACACACCTAATAAGCTCATATTGAATGTGAATGTTGAATGGTTGTTTGGATGATGTTATAAGCTATAAAAAATGAATGAAAATATTTTGTAAGATTGATTCACCCCCCTCTTAGTCTTTATTCTTCTAACAATCTCTACCAATCCACTATTGGAAACCAACACCGTAATATCATCACCCAACATGATTCGGGACATGTCATGTGGTTCTATGTTGGAAAAATCAATATGTGAAGATCTCATATGGTGCAAGGCATCAAAATCAATTATCCATGTTGATGGAGTGACTCAGCTATAAGGGTCTTTCCTTTCTTATTCTCTGATTTAGACTCCTTTGCTTTGGATGACTCGGAGTTCCGAGCATTTTGTTTGATAGACTCGAGAACTCCTATATTATTTTTCTCATGTAAAGAGTTAGATGGTCGATTTATTTTATCATACCATTGATGCTCTTCATATCCATTCCTCTTGTAATAGGAGCACACTTTTCATTCTTTTCATTAGGCTCAAAAGTATAAGAGTTCGTTTTAGATTTGGTTTTGGTTTGGTTGGTCTTGGTTTCCTTCTTCAGTTGGTATTTTTTCTCTTTCTTATTTTTAGGTTTCTTTTCCGTTCCCTTAACATTAATCTCTACAAGAGCATGTGACTTAGATTTGAGAGTCCCCATTTGAATGAGTTTTCCTTGTTCTTGAATTATTTGGGATAAAAAATTGTCAAATGAGGGAATTTTCTAAGCACTTCCTAGAGCATCTTTTATGGCATGGAAAGTCGAAACGAAGACGAATACTTTGGGATATAGCTTAGAAAGAATCTACAAGATCAACTGAGCATATTTTTCTCACCTTTACATTCCTTTAAGAGTAATCTAGTGTGGATGAACTTTGAGAAGAAGGCATGTAGGTTATCAAAGTTACTATGATTTAATCCCATCAATTCATTTTATAACTCATGCACTCTCATGTCATCTTGTTTTACGAACATACCATCTAAATTTTTCCATGCTTCATCATGTGTCAGGACAAATGGACATACAAAGAAGAATTAAGGATTCATCATATCGGTTCACCCACTTCAATTTTTTTGGTTCATCATTAGGCTCAATCTCAGCTCCTATAGTGATGTGAAATAATCCTTTACCCCTTAATTTCATTATCATATTAGATTTCCATTCAAACAATTTGAATGACATGGGAAAAGGTGCTGAAATATCATCCATCGTGAGAGATAGAAAAATAGGAATGCATAAGGGAAAAAAGCACACACACACACACCCCAGAACATTATTTCACCCCCTTGTTTACAAAAAATTTATAGTTTAGTGTGTTGATTTCAATCAGGTGTGAATGTGTGTCATGAAACAGTCAATCATTCACCTAGCAATTAGTGTAATAGCACGTAAGTGTAGATACCACAATCAAGTTTTGATGATTGCGACAGTTTGACACGGGGTTCATTTTAAGACCCCTCCCTAAAAACAGTTCTATATATTCCTTCACGAATCTGTGAAAATGACTTTTGAAATGATGGAGAATCTGAAAAAATAGGTTTTGAACAATTTTATAATGGTGTCGATTGGTAGCATTTCTTGACTAACAATATATGTTGTCAACTGACAGTACATGATGTTGGCCAAAAACATATGTAACTTTTTGAAAAAATATTTTTTGACAATAGTAGTTAAAATGACTGGCTCAATGAGAAATCTTCCCTCCCAAAATATGGCGCAAAGAAAAAAATTTAAAAAAGTGTTTGTTTTTTGAAAAAATGTAGATTTTGCTAATTTTGTATGGGATTTTTTTTAATGTTAATAGTTAAAATGATCATCCCAATGAGAAATATGTCCTCCTAAAATATGACGTGATAAAAAAAAATCCCATACTCTTTTTATTATGAGGACATCATTACCGACCAATAGCTTTTTTGTATTACTACACAGCAATATTTAGCATAGTAACATTTTTTTACATTGACACACGGTACCATTTTTATTGCTATCATGTGTTAACGCAAAATTACTGCCATGTGGCAATGCAAAAATGCTACCGCATGGTAACAAAAAAAATGTTGTCGCACAATAGCATTTTTTCGTTACCGTGAGGTAGCGTTTTTGCGTTCTCGCATGGTAGCAGTTTTGTGTTAACACATGGCTTGTACTTTTAGCATTATCACATGCTTACTCAATTTTACCTTTGTCTTCGACTCCAGATCTCAAACTTAACTAGTTTTGGAATTATATTGTTTTACTACGCTATGGAGAATTAATCATATCTATAGTAGTATATTATAATATAATGGTGAATATACCAACATTGGTCGGCCCTTAGTGAAACAAACAGGAGAAACTATGGTCAAATTTATTTATGACCCATAATATTTTGGCAAACTTGTTACCGTACGATAATGAAAAAATCACTAATTTCAAATTTCAAAAATCCTAATATTTTCCATTTTATGAATATTGGCCCCTAAAATTAACCCTTGTTTGACACCACAAGTAAGCACAAAACAAGTGAAAGCAAAGGAAGGGAGAGAAAAAAAATTCCTATGTGAGAAATAGTGTCTCATGTCGCAAGAGATTCTCCCTTTTTGTAAGGTTGTGGAGGACACACTCACTAGCCCACAAGAAATAATGAGAGCAATTACAATGCAAAAATAACTCAAAATGAGCCAAAGGGCCTCCAAAAAGCAAGAAAAACATCCTGGAATGAAAAAAAGGACTCTAGAAGGTGATACACACTCCACCAATGGTTAACAACAAAAAACATCTAGTAACTCTATATTTCTGCAATTTTAGTTTCCAATTAGTTTAAAATTAAAAGGATAATAAATTACGAAAAATAGCTAATGTGTTAGCCTCCTAAAAATAAGACTTACCTTCATTAAAAAAAGTTTTCCTTTTTAAAATTAAAAACCCCTTTAAGATTAAATATAATTAGACCAAAGAATATTAGCCTAATTTTTAAGACAATAACCTAAACTTTTATAATGACAAGCTTTGAAATAAAAATAGATAACTTTAAGTTTAAAAAGCAAGCTATAAATATTAAAGGGACGATAGGCTTAGAAATTTTAAAAGAGAGGGAAATGGTGGTCAAGGGGTTAGTCAATACATGGTGAGATAGGATAAGCACTGGCAAGCCCAGGGCTAGAGGCAATGAGGGATAACGCCGAGGTAGGTCCAACTCAATGTGTAAGGAGGGTGGTCGGCGAGCCAGAGCAGGGTTTGAAATGAATGCTAAAAAATTACACGGGGAGTGCAGGTTACAATGATCAGGTGAGATGGAGCTAATCAGAGGTGAGCAAGGAAATCACGTAGTGTAGAGCAGGGGGTTGAGTCCCATGAAGGCACAAGAAGGAAACAAGAGCATCAAGTAGAGGAGATGGAAGTCAACACATTCAGGTTCCCGATGCACAGGGTAACTCAGATGATAGAGTTCGATTCATGCGCTAAGGTAACGTGCGAAGCGCAGTCGAGCCACAAAACTCCAAATAAGCATGAGTAGGGAAAGAGGAAAGACAAGGTACAATCTCTCCATAAAGTAAAAAACACAACAAAATAAGTTGCCAAAAAAATTAGCACACTGAGCTTAGAAAATACAGACCCGAGCCTAGTCACAAACAAAACCTGACCAATATGTCGACAAATCAACCCAACTTACAAATAATGTAACATGAAACACACACACAGCTAAGGCATAAACCCAAAATTATTTCCAAAGACTTGAGTCACAAACACAAGCATGAGAAAATCCAACTTGCCAAGTTGGGAAACAATCCAACCAGCTTACCGAGCTCTGCAGGTGCTCGATAAAACTGGGAGGGAGGAGGAGTAAGATAAATAGGGAAAAATAAGATGCAACAAATCAAGAGAGGAACAGGAGCAAGGGCGAAAATTTAAAGCAAAATTTTTAAAAATTTAAATGAAAAATTCAAAATAACTACACCACAAATACATTTAAACTGGTTTTCCTCTAAAGTTAGCTGCAATTAGCTAAATATGGTGGAGAAACGCTTGAAAAATGCACATGCACAAACCCAAAAAATAGCACAAAATCCAAACACAAAACTATTAAACTAGATTAGTAGGATTCCAAAAGTGATTAAAAAAACTTGCACGAGAAGAACTACTAATGAAACTAGAAGTAATTAACAACTAGATAAAAAATGAGTGCACGTTTACCGAATCACAACTTTGATACCATGTGAGATTATTTTGTGAGGATCAAGAAAGAAGACCGTGCACATCGAAATATGTTGCACTCCAATAGTGACGTGAAATCTCCAAGTAATCAACAAGGAAAATCATGTGTGAAAGAATAGGTCTACTCATTCTCATAGATCAAAAGAAAGGTACATATGGGAGTGTTGTATAACTCTCGTTCCTAAACAATCATTCCCTCCACAAGGGAAATAGGAGTTACGATTCCAAAATGGAATTCAACTCCTATGACATCATTGACATATATGAGAATGATATATTCTATGATAGAATTTTCCATGTGTCATATAAATCCTATGACCTATGATCTAACCTAAGTGAGATGACTCGCCATGTGAGGTGGGAAAAAACCTTGAGAGATGAAGATGTAAGTCACACACACCAACAGAACCCGCTATTGATCAAACAAAACCTTTTGAACCCTTGATCATTGAAGTCTCTTTATTATTCATTTTTTTACTTTCTACAGATTTCTATTATATGCCCTTTCGACATTTTACTAGGATCAGTGGTCATCTTGTTCAACACATTGAACTCTTATACACCTTTATAAAGTTCATACATATAATAGATAATGTTTCTTATCATATAATTGTTGATACCATTATCCATGAGAATGTGAAAATTGATAATATTTTCATGTCTTATAGTGATCAAGTTACTCCTAAAAATCAAAATGATATCAACCAGTCTAAAAAATTAGGCAGACTCCATCTTGAAAAGCTTAAATGTGTCAATATTAATCAAGTGCATACTTTATGTATTTTTTACAAATTTCATCATATGCATCCTAATGACATTGATAAGGTTATTTATTTATTCATCACCTTTAAGGCTTCTTGTTTGGCCCAAACAATTCAATCTAAAGTGGAAGCTCCCTTTTGAGTTACCAATCCTACATCTACATTTAGTATAAATTGATGTCCCCTCCAAAGTTTCAATTCCTATTCTAATTCATACTATAGCCAAACCACCATTTTTACATACACATGAACCCTTCAATTCCATATTTTTATATGTTCCCTAGATAACACTATTCTTGATCTATAAAGCAAGTTGTTATTGTAAGAGTAGGTTGTGTCTAGATCTTCTCATACCATGGAATCACATCTCTTACTTCATAATGCATTAACACCCAAGGTAGCATCTTATCCTTTACCTATAGGTTTGTTCATGATTTTAAACTTCCAATATATGAATGTAAATGGGATCCATAAAAACATTTATGATCCTTCTATGCAAATTTTTGAGACTCCAATTACAAATATTAAATTATTACTAATTTATTTCCAATTATTTCCAAGGATTATGTGTTATAATGGTTTTATGATCTCACTCTCTAACCATTTATGGAATTCAATATGTTCGCCAATATATTCCTAACAATTTTTTCAATGAATTTTGGTGAAAAACTCTCTTACACAGAAATGGAAAAGCTCGAATAGGGATATGATGAGTAACCATCATTCCACAAAATCTTGACATATATCAGTCTAAGCACTAAAAAATATTATTGTTATTGGAATCCAATACTATTGATATTGTAATATGTTCTTGTAGTTTTTGGAATCCAATTTAGTGAATACTGGAATTTGTATAGTTTAATTCTAGAATCCAGTTTTGGAAATGTTGGAATCCATCTTATGATGTATTGGAATCCAATAAAAGGAAGTTCAAAATTTTTGCCACATGATAATAATTGTTTATGTCACACTTTAATTAAATCAAGAATTCAATTTATCGATGGTTTATGAATAAAAAATTATAGAATGAATTTTTATTTTAAAATGGATCTAAAAAATGATTTGAAATGTAAAATTATTGAGGTTTTGAAATCATATCCGATAATAAATTTTCAATTGGTGTCATGCAACCTATTTGCATCTAGCAATTGCTAGCTCTAAAAAAAAAAATTAAATTTGGAAGAGATGGTGGCATGAGAAATTAATGCTCATATATATATGAAGAACATATAAAACTTGCTCTTAAACATAATGAAAATAATATAAAATGTAGACACTAAAATATTCACTTATTAGTATTATATTACACTTTTAGAGGGTTGTTATATACATGGTTTGTGAGAAAGAATATTAGACATTGTTGACATAAGTCCTGATTTTATATTGCTTTTGATTTATTTGATTGCCCCCCCTTTACATGCTTTCATGGACTTATTTCTCCACTTTTATCCATGTCACATGGATCTCTATTATCATATCTTAGTTATTTTGTTTCAATATTTTTAGATTGAAGTGTATGGAATGGGAAGTAGCCTCTGCATGATATGGGTAATCCCATCCACTTTGGTCCCTCCTTGATTTTATCCAAAATGTTTTCCATTGGGATTCTTCATCACTCCTTTCTTATTTGAATTTTATATTTTGGGTAATCCTTTTGTGTCACTATTGTCTAAATTTGAACAAATAAACTCATACATATACCTAACTTACTAAGGAATTTAAAGGGAGGAATCTATCACTATCTAAGATCATTCTTTGAACAAGAGAATAAGCTAAAGATTGCATTTGGGATGCATTATCACAACATAGGAAGGGAAATATTATGAATTTCATGCCACACATCTACATTTGGGAGGAAAGTAGTGTATCACACTATTTGGTGCAACATGCACAAGGACAAACCTAACATCAATGAGACACAATTACAACCACACACACACACACCAGAACTACATATATTATGAAATGTGGTGCATTTCTCGATGAGATCACAATGGGGTGACCGCTGAGGTTAGTAAAAATCAATCACATGCATTCTTTATTTTATGCTAATGGGTGTTTGAACTATATAGGGTAACTAGAGTGTGTTTTATAGGAACATGTGTGAAGATCACGATTTTGAGTGAAGTCAGAATGAAAAAGTGTGAAGTAGGGAACACTAAAGCAGACCACATAGGAATCAGATCCAGAGAGAAAAAAGGGATGAAAACATATGGAAAATTCTATAGTAGTTGTATGCCTTGCCTCTCCACATCCTCTTTTGTCTAGGAAGCTTTGTAGGATGCAGTTTCAGAGGGAGAGGCATATCAGGTCAACCTAGATCATTGCACATAGCATGATATCAACTAAGTCATATGATCTCTCTCATTGAAAGTTATTTTATATATTGTCATATATCATTTATTATCATTATGTATCATTGCTTAATGGTTATTCTTGATATTTCTATAATTATCTTTAGAAATTAATTGATTAGGGAAATATACCATCTATTACTACCCCTTAGAGATATTAACCAATTAGGTTAAATAATTTGGTGAATCCGTTATTAGGTGAACCCGTGTTTCCTTAAGATCCTTAAGTGTTTGTAATACATACCTATTTGTACTCTTTTCTTTCTTGTGTACATTTATTTTATGCCCTTATCAAAAAATTCTTAATAATACTCAAAAGTATGCTCATTATTGTAACCAAACATAACATAATAGTGTATATCCCTACCCTATTGTTTTCCATGATACTGCTTATATCATCTCCATTTATGATGTGCATTATCCTATTGTCACTCATCAATTTATCCATGATTTTCATTCAAATGTGATAGATGATTTGAGACTTATTGAATTTGATTTCCATGTTTCTATTGATAATGACAATGAATCTCTTTTTTTAGTAGTGGTGCATGCATAGAAGATTATTTACATTTTTCTACTAATGAAAATGATGTTGATAATGTTATCCATACTTCACTTTTCACTTCTTATATTTCTTCCTTAGATGCTTGTACACAATATATTCTGACTTCTTGTATACTTCTTGTTTTTTTATCTTCCTCCTCCAAATTATAGGGTATTTCCTCATGCACAAAGTATTATTGAAAATGATGTTAATTTACCTTATCTCTCTTTGAAATATGATGTCTTTAATGCTTGTGAATATAATGTTTCTTCAAATGATGTATGCATTTCTCATCTTGATTCTTAACAAGCCATCTTACATGATGATGATCCTAATGATTCTTATATTTCTTCTTCTTCCCATGATAAATAATTTGTTGATAAGGGAATACAATCTTCCATATCTTCAAGTTATTCTCCTCTTCATTCTTCTCCCGATGCTACTTCTCCATTAGTTGATCCAAATATTCAATTCGAACCTAATAGTTTCCCCATGGATACAAAAAATGACAAGGTATAATGATGTAGACCAAAAATCACCTATAACACTCTCCAAGAATAGAGTTAGACAGCCTATATCAAATTCACTCAAAATCTTGCAAAATGTACCTAATTCTCAAAACTTGGAAACATCAAGAACCTACAAATTTGTCCTTTAGGTTCAAAATAACCCATTAATTTCTATAAAAATGTTTGATATTCCTCATTCCACTTGTCTCAATCACTCAGTTCCTTGGAAGCTCAAAAGTTGATCATCTTACCTTCTTTTTGTAAAATTACCAATTTAGGCTACTTGATAACTTTACTAATGGATTGGTATGAGTTGAGACAATCTACAAGGATTATGAGGAAGTTATTAATATATTTGAATACCATTTTATAAGGTCTAGGTGTGTACTTACTTTCATGGCACAATCCTTTATATAAGTGCTCTTTACTTCATTATCCTACTCTAGGTCTCTAACTTTGCTACTAGACCTATTTAAAGGAAAGTTTCAGTGTATATTTTGTTTCTAGGAGTTACTTACCAAACCAATCACCTTTGTAGACACCATTTTGGTCCAATTAATTGTATACAAGATTTTATGGTCACCTTCTTTGGAGATTATGCTTCCATTTACAAATTCTGACCTCAAATTAGGTCTCTCCCAAGTATGCACATGTTTATGAAGATATTGGAAAGAAATACTAGAAATTTAACCTATAAAACTTTGAAACTCCTTTAAAATCATTTGAGGGACCTTCCCATCAGCATTTATTTCAAATTAAAAACTCAAACTGTTTGGTTTGAGCTTACAAATTCAAACCCTATTCATGAGTCCAATGTAAGCCTGAGAATGAAAAATGACTCACAAAAAATCTTATTTTCCACTTTCAGGGTTCAAACCACTTCGAAGAGACCTAAAGGGACTTATAGAAACTTAAAATTTTAAAATTAATCTTTGAATCATCCTAAAACACGTGTTATTTCCTCAAAATACTCTCCTATGTGCATAAAAACCTAGGGTTTTGGTAATATTGAGGGTTTGTTCAAAATGACTCCTACACTAATCTCTTATCTGGACCCCTGAAGGTGAATTAGTTTTTAATGTATTCTCCAATCCCATTTTCCACTCTAACTTCTCACTCTTACATCGATGACTTCACTTTCTACTATCAAACCCATCCTAAGCATACTAGAACACCATGTTCCAAGTTTCTTGGCCTCTATCACTCATTCACAATCAACCACAAGTGAAGATTTACACTGATATCACTATCCAAAAGTTAAAAATGACTGAACTCACTAGATTCACTACTTATAAGATTGATGATAATCATGAAATGGCTTAGAAATCTTGAATTAAAGTTTACAGTTAATGAAGAAACAAAACAGTCATATCTTCTTCTCTTTTCCAGGATTTAGAGTTCCAATGCAAGTTTTAATTGATTGATCAATGAATCAAATCAAATACAACACTAGTTTTTATACCCCTTTCTCGAATTTAAGCCTCCATAACTAATTTCTAGGTCATATGACCAAGACCCCCATGGAGCTTTACATACAAGAAAGGGCTTAAGTTCCATTTTTAAGTTACATGGCCAATCATGTTTTTACAAGAGCCCTCATAACACACACAATGACCAAAATTAACTATGAACATGCTAAAAAATTTCTAATTAGACCCCCTACATCGAATGAGAAATCCAAAATTGGATTTATGAATTCAAATTTTTGAATAGGCCAAAATGGAGGGAAACTCCATAATTCAAATTTTAAACCCCTAAAGCCTTACAAGACAACTAAATTGACTCAAGAACACCTCTAAGGACCTAAGAAGACAAATATTTTGAACTCAACAAACCTAGATTTCCCTTGGAGTGATGCCCCTGCATCATACTCTTGAGGGAAAAATAAGCTTCCTCTGGTGTGTTTACTTTGTGCTCCTTTCTCTATTTCCAATTTAAAAAAACCTCATGAGAATGTTGTTGGGTTGTATGTGGTACTTTAGGTGTGCTTTGGATTTTTATCAACTTCTTGGAAAATTGCTTCATCCTTGAATGAATCACCAGTACTAGCTTCTTTCCTGTCATAGGAGTGTTCATTGTCTTTTCCATCAGTTACTAAGTCTCAACATCTACTTTATTACCTTATGAGTATTCTCTTGATGTTCCTTAACTGTATTACAATTTATGTTTTATCTTTTTACCTGTTATTGATTCAATTCACTCTTAGAAATGAGAAATTTTGGTATTTCCTTGACATATCCATCTCTAAGTGATTTCTTCATCTTTGCTTTCTCCATCATACATGCACTAACAACATCCAAAAAGAGATTAGTATTCAAAATATTAGTTTATTCCTTGTGCTTGATTTCCATCTCTTCCTCATTGTGCTTATCGTATCCTTGTTCTTGCAACTTGTTGTTTCCATGGACCGTTTTATATCTTTCCTTGTGACTAAGTTATTTCATGGTAAGGTCTGAGTTTACTTCATAGAATGAGTTATGCCACTTCTTCTCTACCTCTATCAATTCACCATTACCTTTTTATTCATCATGACCTATAGTTCTATTCCCTTCTTCCATACTTTATTTTACAAGTGTTCTTGGTACTCATGCTCTCCATTGAGCCACTTCCACATTGTCTTCATTGTGTTACCTTTGTTCTCACTCACCTCACCTTCTTGTCTCTATTGAAATAATACCTTCAATCCCAAAGACACCACCATTGATTGCTTCTCATGTCATACACTTCTATCCTTCAATGTATTCAAAGTATACTTCACTCCATCCTTCACAAATGTATATGTATTTTTCCACCCATCATGGATGGCTCTCCTGTCAAATTTCCATGGTCTTCCCAATAGAAGATGACATGAATCCATGGGAAATATGTCACACAAAATTTGATCATGATATCTTCCTACCTTAAAATCAACCAAACACTACTGACTTACTAGAAATTGATGCTCTTTCTAAACCCAAAAGACTGTATAAGGATGTGGATGTTTCATTCTTTTCAAATTTAACTTTTCTACCATTTCAGTGGACACTAGATTATCAATACTACCATTTTCAATAATAATCTTACAACACTTACCTCTTTTTTTGCATATTATTTTGAACAACATTCTCCTTTGCATTAGTTCTTCATGCTTGTTTGCATTCACAAAAGCTCTCCTCATCATCAAATATTCTCTAGTTTCAAGTTATTCTCCCAAGGATGGTGATGTTGCACTTTGATCTTCTTCTGCATGTGCTATTTGATTTATTGCTTCACTAGCCATGTTGTTGTTTGCTTAAGGATGTTTAGGACATTAAAATGATCGATTTCCAACATCTTTCAGTTCCCCACAGTCACCGACACCAGTTACCCCTAACCATGGTTGATCTGTCCTATACTAACATTGATCACTATGACTATCAACCCAACCTTACAGCTCAACCCTTAGCCAACCCCAAACCCTCACTCAAAAACTTACCATACCTATTTTGGATGTCACCTCATCCTCCCCCATAGAGACCTTTCCAACTCTTTGTTCCAAGATAGAAGAGAGCCCAAACACCCTCCTCCTGACTCCCTACCACTTTCCACAGTTACCAATATCGGTTACCCTAAACCGGTATCGGTCATACCTAAACCGACATCGGTCACCCTGACCGGCGACAGTCTCTATGTCTACTAATATTGTTCCAGACCAGCAACCTAATTACCTCACCCAAAACAACCTAAAATCTTACCCAACCTTACCAAGACTTTTTCTGTGACCTGCAGACCACCTGCGCTACCTGCAACCCAACCCAAAACCTTTACATGCATAGCATTTTAGTATTTAATTGGATCGACGTTGATAGTAATCTAAGGCACCCAAATCATAACGCTAGCAATAGATTATTTTATTTACATGTTTAATTTATTTTATATTGATTTATAAACAACGGATTAACAACCTTCTAGGAAGCATCACACTTCCTAGATCTAGCATACGCTAGGTAGTCCACTGTCATATACTATTTAACTCTCTTTTCCGGTCTTGTTTTTTATTTCAGGTAGTTCCTCCTAGCCAAAAGGAAGCTCTCACAGTCAGCATTGGATAAATAAGTCAGAACACGTGCAACGACCTTTAAACTGACCATCACAACATGTATTCCTCCTTGGCCCATAACCTTATCTATTTCGTCTAAATCCTTACAGAAAATGGTGACTGAATGAAACAATTTTGTTATACTAGTAACTTCTTGCTCTATTTAGTCTTTTGTTGCTATTTCTCTTCCTGTCTGTTGATTTCTTATTCTTACTCCTCTTTCCCTCTTCCTCTGAAATATTTTGCGTTGTTTCTTGCTAAATTTTCCTCTGCTCTAAGTTGCCTTATATTGCCTCCTCTACGTTCAAATGAAATAATTGATTTCATCCTTGAATTATTCAACTCAAACTCATCACACTACCTGGCCAATTTCTTCACATCATCTTGTATTGGACCAACCTCATTGTTTTAATTTGTAGAAACTCATCTAGTATAGTCTACTACACTTAAAACTCTTCTCTGCCTCAAAATTTTGTAATCTTCTTGGAATTAAAACAGTTTGATAATTACCGGGATGAACTTAACTTTCAAACTTGGCCCCCTCCTGTCCGATTTCTTGATCTTTTCTTTAGTTTCTTACTTTACTTTCCTGTTGCAACAATTCCACACCTACTACAAACATGTCTGTAAGTTTGGTGAAATACCCAATCTTCACTTTTTTATTCTCTGTCATATGTGTCTCCAAATCAAATTATTTATTTCCATCTTGGACTATCCATTTTATGAGTTCTCTCTAGATTTAGACTTCCTCCATTATTCTGGAACTACCTTCTCTTTTTCTATATTTCTTTTCTTCCCGATGATTGCCCTTTTAGTTATCCCTTACTTTTGCTCCTTCTTCCATTATTTCTCCTTCCTATTGCTGTCGTCGGTCTTTCTCTCTCATCATCATTATCTTCTTATCTAATGGTTATTGCCCTTCTCTGGGAGACCATTCTAGTGCTCATAACATCTTCCAAATATTCCTTTCTCTCATGCATGTTGTAGTGATTTATGACACTCAATTCTAATATTACCCTCAAAAATCAAGGGCATCTTTGCTAGTATGGACCATATCTTCATTTATCGGTAATCATTTCTAATAAAATATCACATTTACTTTCCTATTAGTCTTTACCGATGCCCTACGGCTTTACTCTCTTTTATGGTATAAGTAACACTTACATGCATCTAAAGGCCTTATATCGCGCAATGGCTTTGACCTACATGATCATTTAATACTAATAAGCATTCCCTCAAATCTCACAGGCCTTGCCCTTTAGATTGGTTACATCCATTTTTCCTTGTGGGTTTATACATTACTTTCTCTTGACATGGAGGAAGATTATTAGGTGGGTTTATTTTTTATAATGGGCTAGCTATACTTATGAGTTCCATTTACCATCTTTACAATTCAAGTAACAATTGACTCTGTTAGTGTATATTTACGATTTAATCTTGCATGTATCATTTATATATCAATCTGTTCATTTAGAAAGGCAATATATTATTTTCATGGCTTGATTTTCACTCTTAATATAAGTTGTTATATGACACATGTGATTTCATTTACAACCCTTTAACTTCGAGTTATTGACTTAGATCAAGAACTCCTTACCCCACATCTATCCACACCCACCACCTGACACACAACTCCAGCCTTTTTCATAACCCCTCTTTACATAATTCATGTCCCATCCACTAGCACGGTTGTAATTCTTTTCCATTCTTCATTCCCCCATCTCATATGAGGTCAAAATCCTTCATTGTGGGTGATTACATATTATTCAATTCCACTTCCATGTAGACCTCTACCAAAGTTTACTCCTCATCCTACGTGAGAAACCATTAGTATTTTCTCTTCTATTAGGCCGCCATCACAGATTACCACCCTACTTAAATTATTTTTAATGTTAATTTCCATATAATGAGCACCACACTTATCATTCGGTTGCCAACAGAATCATAATCACCCGTATTAGCTTCATTAGAATAATGAACACTAGGAAAATGATGTTATGCACTTAATGATAAGATCAAGTTACTTGAAGGACAAGGTATCATCATCTTTAGATAATGACAACCATGAGAATCATAAACTCCCCCCACCATAAATATTCTCACTAGAATATGTTAACCCCTACATGATCACTGCACTCATACTAAGTTGGTTTTGCATATTCCTTCGCAAATTTGAATTCAAATTGAGATATGAAAGCATAAACTTTAATAATCTCATCTTCAAACTATTGCGTGAATTTGAAAGGAAAAATATTTATATTACAAGACTATAACGTTAATAATATTTCTTATTACTTCATTGATCTTGTTAGCATGGTATAGCGTGAATGTAATTAATCATTACTTGTTTTTTTTTAGGCTTATAGTCATTCTTATATAGTAAACTCTTATTTTTTGTCACTTTTCATCATTCATCTAGTGGAATTAGAAGATCACCCCCCTTGCAGTCGACGCAAAGTTTCTAGGCACTATTTCTTCCTCAATTATTGGGATTTTCCCTATTAAAATTATTACGGACTCCCACTCTCTCTACTATAGAAGGATATTCGATCATTTCGTATGAATAATAATATTTTTTAGATAAACATCAATTCAACGATATCACATGAAAACACATGCTAATTATTATCTAGTCTAAATATCCCACATTCAAGTAACATAGGTGGAAACTATCATTGCTTACTATGTAAACACTAATCACACCCACCTATCATAATGCACATTCAAACTATCTCATCAATAATAATAATAGATACCATCCTATACACATGATAACACCATGTTGCAAAACCAAATATCATACACACACACAACATTTAATGTTTTAATACAAGCTAGGCTGCTAGCCTCAATCCTCCTCACTTCTACTAGATCGTAACAATATGGAGCTATAAACTCGATGATTTCACCCACTAGACCTTTATTTTCATGATCCGATGAAATACTCCTCTATATGTGATGCTAATAGATTTCCTCAACCACTTAATGTGATGTGCTGAGTTTCCAGCTTCACATACATCTAAAAATTATCTAAGAGCTGGCCAATTCTCCTACGACCTCTTCTTCCACTCACTAAATTGGTACTAAACTCATGTGTTTATCCACTTGTAACACCATAGGTGGATTTTTCCTTCACCATATAATTGAACAAATGGGAATTCTTTCCCATGATATCATCAAAACCATACAATAAAACCACCTCCCACGATGACATCTTGCTGCAGCGTTGTGAGTCAAACGTGAACACAACAATTTACGATAGTCCTGTAGTAAAAATCCCTATAATAAACATACAAAATCCAAGGTTAGAACATTTTTATCATAAAAAACTATTAAAACATACAACCACAATAAATTCAGACCACGTCAGTAATCCCTGGGATGGGAGAAGGATCATATCTTCACTCCTCTACCTAATTTGTCCCACCTACACGTACACTACAATAGGAAACAAAAATCACACACAGATTCTCTTACCACCACCATGTGGTTAGCAGGAGTATATCCCACGTCCATCTCTAAATAGGGACTGATTAGTTCCACCTTCATCTATAGGTGGCCCATAATAATCCTTAGATATGGGCCCAGAGCTGAAGCTCTCTCTTCCCTCCTCATACATGTAGGATGGTCCATATATACGGGATATGAGGGAACCTCCTATGTTATGCCAAATTTTCAGGTCACTCTTCATACTAAAATAGATCTACCTTACCCAAAAAAACTAATACTCCAAACCACATCAATCGTCGCATAAGGCATAACGCAACCAGATCCTTGGCCGTATCCCCCATTTATTCTGAGTAAGGCCTCCATATTATTGACCCCATGCCCATATATCTATAATTCCACTAGGTCATTGTTTCATGCCCACTTCCTCCTTTCCCTATCCATATGGACGAAAAATATATAGTTTGCCCAATTGGAAAAACAAAAGGACACACATTTGGTCTTAACATGTTATAGCATGTAAGCCCATATATTTAACAATATCACTCTCATATCCCCTCGTCAATGACCCTCCTATGTGAATCTTATATAGACCCCTTTAAAGTCGTTCAAGGTGGTACCTCTCCAGCATTATCTCGTACCCTCATCTATATGATGGTAAATTATTACCATATGTAAGATATAACACCCCACCACCATCCACGTAACAAAATGAATCCAATATCACTACTATAAACTTCTCAAA